>BLSH010472989.1:36917-82105 GCA_018402905.1 Glandirana rugosa | reverse complement strand
GAAACAGAAAAACAAAAAGTGTAGCTGCTGACATTTAATAAACACACACACTCACCTGTCCCAGGATCCAGCGATATGGCCGCCCAACCCTCGACTCTCTCCCTCTCCTCTCGCCGGTACCGGCATTACATCTGTGTGCACCCGGCTTTGACAGCTTGCAGCTTCACATCCGGGTGTGCACTACGCCTCTCGAGTGGTCGGGCAATCTTCTGGGACCTGTGACATGTCCCAGAAGGTTGCAGGGTGGGAGGGGAAGAGGAGAACTTCCGCTCGGATTGCCTACGTGGTCCGAGCGACAGTGGGAGCAGGTGCCTGTCAAAACTAGGTACCCGCTTCCGCCCCAAAATTATTACATGCCAAATGTGGCATAGGAGGGGTGGTAGAAGTGCTTAAAGCGGAACTTCTCCTTTTGGGTGGAGCTCCTCTTTAAGTGTTAGCAATGAGTCCATTAGTGCTCTCGTGTTATTGATACATTGGCACTTAATAAAAATGAATGTAAGAATTTATCACAGCAGATATCTTATATATTAGAGTTAAACATGGTAAAAAGTAGGCAGATTGTCAAATCATACGTTGGATAAAGGATAAATGTGTTTAAAATATAAGAGCAGCTTGCGAACACTTTTATTTCTTGCTTTCCACCTACAAATTAAAAAAAGTCCTAACTAGTAGAGATTCCAGCGCGCTCACATTAGGATAAGTACAGTATTCACAAAAGTGAGTACACCCCTCGCATTTTTGTAAATATTTTATTCTATCTTTTCATGTGACAACACTGAAGAAATGACAATTGGCTACAATGTAAAGTAGTGAGTGTACAGCTTGTATAACAGTGTACATTTGCTGTCCCCTCAAAATAACTCAACACACAGCCATTAATGTCTAAACCGCTGGCAACAATGTGAGTACACCCCTAAGTGAATATGTCCAAATTGGGTCCAATTAGCCATTTCCCTCCCCGGTGTCATGTGACTCCTTAGTGTTACAAGGTCTCAGGTGTGAATGGGGAGCAGGTGTGTTAAATTTGGTGTTATCGCTCTCACTCTCTCATACTGGTCACTGGTAGTTCAACATGGCACCTCATGGCAAAGAACTCTCTGAGGATCTTAAAAAAAGAATTGTTGCTCTACATAAAGATGACCTAGGCTATAAGAAGATTGCCAAGACCCTGAAACTGAGCTGCAGCATGGTGGCCTAGACCATACAGCGGTTTAACAGTACAGGTTCCACTCAGAACAGGCCTCGCCATGGTTGACCTAAGAAGTTGAGTTGCTCTGTGTCATATCCAGAGGTTGTCTTTGGGAAATAGACGTATGAGTGCTGCCAGCATTGCTGCAGAGGTTGAAGGGGTGGTGGGTCAGCCTGTCAGTGCTCAGACCATACACCGCACACTGCATCAAATTGGTCTGTATGGCTGTCATCCCAGAAGGAAGCCTCTCCTAAAGATGATGCACAAGAAAGCCCACAAACAGTTTGCTGAAGACAAGCAGACTAAGGACATGGATTACTGAAACTATGTCCTGTGGTCTGATGAGACCAAGATAAACTTATTTGGCTCAGATGGTGTCAAGTGTGTGTGGCGGCAACCAGGTGAGGAGTACAAAGACGAGTGTGTCTTGCCTACAGTCAAGCATGGTGGTGGTGGGAATGTCATGCTGCCGGCACTGGGGAGCTACAGTTTATTTTGGGAACCATGAATACCAACATGATAACGACCCCAAACACACCTCCAAGACAACCACTGCCTTGCTAAAGAAGCTGAGGGTAAAGGTGATGGACTGGCCAAGCATGTCTTCAGACCTAAACCCTATTGAGCATCTGTGGGGCATCCTCAAACATAAAGTGGAGGAGCACAAGGTCCCTCACATCCACCAGCTCAGTGATGTCATCATGGAGGAGTGGAAGAGGACTCCAGTGGCAACCTGTGAAGCTCTGGTGAACTGCATGCCCAAGGGGGTTAAGGCAGTGCTGGAAAATAATGGTGGCCACACAAAATATTGACACTTTGGGCCAAATTTGGACATTTTCAACTTTGGGTGTACTCATTTTTGTTGCCAGCGGTTTAGACATTAATGGCTGTGTGTTTAATTATTTTGAGGGGACAGCAAATTTACACTGTTATACAAGCTATACACTCACTACTTTACATTGTAGCAAAATGTCATTTCTTCAGTGTTGTCACATGAAAAGATTGAATAAAATATTTACAAAAATGTGAGGAGTGTACTTACTTTTGTGAGATACTGTATATGATATTTTATGGGCTCCATAGTTAAAAACCATATAGCAAAAAATCACTGCTGGTGAATCAATCATTTTAATTTAAACTACATGCACCCACCCCATGGATTTTCCCTTAAAGTGGGTTGTAAACCTCTGGTGGTTAAAAAAAAATCCTGCCACGCAATGTCATAATGTGCTAGTATGCATCGCATACTAGCACATTATGAGAAACTTACCTCCAGCGCCTCAATGTCAACACTGACATGACTGACATCTTCACCTATCTCCCTTCTGGGTTTGCGGCCTCCGGCTACATAAGTGGCGTTACTCCCACGCATATGCACCCAGGAGCTGCCATTTCCGGCACGGGCCCTGAAGGTCCAGCACTGTAAGCCGGACCTTCAGAGAGCATGGGCCGGTGATGTCATTGGCTGCATGCACTCTGAATATCTCCTGAACAGTGTAAGTTTAGGAGATATTCACAGTACCTACAGGTAAGCCTTATTATAGACTTGCCTGCAGGTACAAGTGGTGTAACTGAGTTTACTATCATTTTAAGGTCCAATAGTACAACTTTCAGTCCCACGCCATAATGCTAGGTGCAGCCCTGACCTTTCTTTTCAGCCCCACATCCAGTCACTGTACAAATCCTGCTGCCTTAACCTCTGTTATATTTCCAAAATATGCCCATTTCTAACCAACTACAGCACCAAGCTTATAATCCATAGTTGCCAACATTTCAAAAAAAATTCTAGGAGCACCTTTCTTGCTGTGTGTCCAGCAAGCAACTGTAGATTGAGAGTGTATTTTAATTATGGGTGTCACGTTTTAAAATTAACATGGCTCTACAAGAGGTAGATTAATACATGTTGTAAAACATACATGTTAAATCTGTAGTTATGGGGCTAATGATACATAAAGGAAAAGAAAAACAACAAGGAAATACTGCTAGTGTTAACATGATAACACTGATTCCACAAAGGTGGGTGGGAGGTGCTAGGACAGGTACACGGTAGCTGTCCTTGTGGCCCTGATCCCAGAACATTCTGGACAGGGGACAACTACATGAAAAGTGGGACTGTTCTGGCAAATCCAGGACAGTTGATAAGTACGCTAATCCATTTACTTGTTATTTCTCACCTTGACTACACCCTACTGCAACAGCAACACTCTCCTCTTTGGCCTACCTCTACTATAGCTATGCCCTCTTCAATCTATCATGGATGTTGCTGCCAGACTCATTCACTTTATCGACCACTCTGTATCTTTCACCCATCTCTGCCAATCCCTCCACTGGCTTCCGATTGCCCTAAGAATACAATTCATAACATTAACGATGACATACAAAGTCATTCCACATCTCTGTCCTGAGCTACACCACCAACCTTATCTCAAAAGATCCTCTCTGCTCCTCCCAATACCTCCTGCCCTAGTTTCCATGTCACCTCCTCCTATGCTTGTCTCAATGACTTCTCCAGAGCCTCTCCCATCCTTATAAACTTCCTACCCCAACCGGAAGGCTATCTTCTACTCTGTCTACTTTTAGGTGATCCCTGCAAATTCATCTTATCAGGGAACCCTCTACTTATTTTTCTTTCTCAAACAACTCAGCTCCCTACAGTTATTGCCTTTTGTATCACTTGCTCTAATCTTTCACAAGCAGGGCCCTATTAAAGTGGAGTTCCACCCAAAAGTGGAACTTCCGCTGGTTAGATTTCTCCCACTCTCAGGTGTAACATTTGGCACCTTTTGGGGGGTGGGGGGAAGAGGACACCTGTCTTTAGACAGGTGTCCTTTCCACACATCCGGGAGCTTGGGCCGGCAGCCGCAGCCGCTGACGTCAGCAGCCCGGCTCCATCCTGGCTCGGTTACTGGCTGCCCGGCCAATAGCAGAGCACAGCGGAGCCTCGCGCATGCACAGTAAGGTGCCCGGCGTGAAGCTGTAATTCTACACATCCGGGTTCCCTTACCCGCAAAGGATGCGGCTGCCCCCAACCCCCGATCCAAAGATCGGCAGCGGGAGCCGACATCACTGGACTCCAGGACAGGTAAGTGTCCTATTATTAAAAGTCAGCAGCTACTGTATGTGTAGCTGCTGACTTTTATTATTTTTTTCCAGCTGGACCTCCGCTTTAACCCTCTTGACTTGAATTGTAATGTAACTGTACTGTCTTACTTTATTTTGTAAAGTGCTGCGCAAACTGCTGGCGCTCTATAAATCCCGTATAATAATAAAAATGAATAATGATCTGTTTTTCTGCCAGTGGAGGGCACTGCTGCTCTCTCTATAGAGCAATTTCAGCTTTTCTCAGGCAGAGTTGGATATCACAACTAAAGTGACCAGACTGAAATATCACTTGTGACAGAGGGGGGCTGGCAACCGGTACAACAATGCAAATTTGTACTATACTGAATATTTAAAGAAATTGTTTTGTATATAAGGAGATTGCATAACAAAGGGACATAAATGTAGCCAAGTCAGAGGGATATAAGCTGCTGCATAGTGATTAGCCTGTACTAAGCCCGCAAGTAAAAAATATAAGCAATATGATCCACCTTTTCACACCAATAATGGAATATTGTGTCTGCAGGCTGAACTAAAAAAAATTAACCAAAGATACAGAGCGGATGGAAAAATCTCTCACTGTGGTTATTGTATTTTGAGAGCCGACCCTCCAGCTGTGAAAAAATACCCCAACAGCGCCTTCATCTGATTCATTGCAGGAACTTTTTGGGCAAAAATTTTCTGCATGATCCTTTTGATTTTTCAATCAAGGGATATTGGGTGGAAGGGGGTCAAGATGGACAGCCACTGAGAGAATTTTGTCTGGTTCCTCAGGAACCAACCAAAATTTGAACTGTGTATGGACAGCTTTAGTATAGTCATGAAAGCATGTTCATTTATTACAGTGGTTCTCAACTCCGGTCCTCGGGACCCCCCAACAGGCCAGGTTTGCAGGATAACTGAAATCCATCCCAGGTGATCTCATTGGCTGCTCAGTGATTGCAGCATTCTAGTCTGCATCTCCCCAAGGTAATACTGAAAACCTGGCCTGTTGGGGGGTCCTGAGGACCGGAGTTGAGAACCACTGATTTATTACAAAATCAACTTTCTGCCATTGTCTATGTGCCATTAGCACAATTATGTAACTTTAGTACTATAGTACTAGATGTGATATGAACCTGATTTTACCAGTTCAGCACAGTCATAACAGCAAAGACATTTGCTGATTGGTTGTTACACTATCTCCAAAAGTTGTATAGCAACTTGATATGTATATCATGTGTTTATGAGCTTGTTGGACATTCCGTGGCAAAACTATGGCCATCAATATTGCCCCCTTTGTGGCTATACCATTCCCTGTTCTTCTGGGAAGGCTTTCCATGAGATTTTGTCTGTAGGAATTTGTGCTCATTTGTTAGGTCATGTACTGATGTTGTAGAAAAATGCCTGGCTCACAATCAGTGTTGCAATTCACCCCAAAGATGTTCAGTAGGGTTGAGGTCAGGGCTCTCTGCAGGCCACTGCAGTTCCTCCAAACCGTGTCTTTATGGAGCTGGCTTTGTACACAGGAGCACAGTCAGGCTGGAACAGAAAAGGGCCTTCCCCAAACTGTTGCCTCAACCTTGGAAGCTCACAATTTTCTAAAACGTCTTTGTAGTAGTATTAAAGGGTAACTCCACTGTCGCGGGGAAAAAAATAGCAAATAAAGAAAAAATAATATAGCATGTACAATTGCGATACAAGTTATATTGTAATTGAATGTCATTAAAAGTGAACTTTCCTTTTCAATCTGCAGCCACTGTAATTTTCTGAGAATGCATTGCAATATGGCTACCTGGAATTGTTCTGTACATAGAATGTGTACTGACCACTCCCCAGAAACATAATTTCCTGCTTGTTTGATTGGCTCACCAATTTTCCCAGAAGTCTGCCTAAGATACAAGTCAGATTTCAGGCATCCCCTGCAACAAAAATGTCATTTTTGGAGAGATTCTTTTAATAGGAGCACGTCTAAAGGGGTGCAGGCCCTGTAGGTTTCCTCATTAGTGCTCTGCAGCTGCACGCCTGACAGTAAATTATGAAACCACTCCCATTAGACCCACTCAGTACAGAGGCACAGAGGAACACACAGGGGTTTCTTCAGAATAACAAAAGGTAGGAATCTGCAACAAAGGTTGTTATAATCCTTGCAATGTACATAGATCCCCCAGAGGGGAATGTTTTTTTTCAACAAAAGTGGAGTTACACTTTAACAGTACCCTTCACTGGAAACACCTAAACTTCGTCTTTGGGATGGGGGTCCACATACGATGAACAGCACTGTGATTAGCACTTTTGCTTAGCAGCGCTAGAGTTGTCAGTTCAAATCCAAACCATGGCATCACCTGCCTGGAGTTTGCATGTTCTCCCTGTGCCTGTGTGGGTTTCCTCCGGGTACTCCAGTTTCCTCCCACACTCCAAAGACACGCTGGTAGGTTAATTGACTCCCGTCTAAATTGGCCCAAGTATGTGTATGTATGAATGTGAGTTAGGGACCTTAGATTGTGAGCTCCTTGAGGGCAGGGACTGATGTGAATGCACAATATATGAAAAGTGCGGAGTAAATTGACAGCGCTATATATTGTAAGTACCTGAAATAAATAAATACAAATAAATACCTTGTTACATAGTGTTTGAGTTATTGTACTGTACTCTTCGACTTTTGACTCTTTCAAATAGCTTTCTGCCTGCCTGACATCCTCCCTGATCGCCTAGGCGAATGATGTCAGTGCCCCCGATGCCTTCTGGGATATGTGACATGCATATATCATCATATAGGCACCGGAGGCACTAAACGCATTTCATGCACTAAAGGAGGAGCGGAGTGGCCCTGGAAGTGCGTCATACCCAGAATAGGCAGTAGCCTCCCGATGATGTCAAAGAATGTCACGGACCCCGAGCAGCAGCTGCAGAGGAGGAATCTCAGCCGGACAACGCTGGATCTACCGGATGGGTGAGTATCTGAACTGAGGATAACCCCGCATCAGGTAAGCAGGCAAAAATACAATAATGGGGTGGAGGGTGTGAAGTTCCTTTTTAAACAGTCAGGCTGGAGTTATACAGAGTTCTCTCATGCCAGGCACACATTGCCCTTGCTCTTTCAGTTCAATTGCAGTTTGCTATTACTGGTACTCTTTCTGTTCTTGTGATATGGGCACGCTGTTCTTTTTCCATTTTTTTTCGGTGGTGATTATTGAAAAAAGTTACCAAACACCCAAGCAAAAAAGCAATTCAACACATGCTTGTTGGCAGTTAATTATGTAAAAAATGACCATAGCATCATATCACAAACATTGCAGTTTCATGAGATAAAACCAGAAAAATGTCCTCATCTGTGGCAATCAATAGTTGACAAGAATTTATTTTAGAAAAAATACAAGTACATGAAATCCAACAATTGGATTGTAATGAGCGTGAGCAGATTATTCGGTCTCTTGTCTTGTGAGTCTATTGGTCCGGTGACACTTTATTGTAAACATTGGGTGGAAGTGACTTGTGGGTGATAGTCCAGGGAATACAAAAATGCTTTTACACAGCAGTAATTATACACATGTTTACATTACGCAACCACTGATAAAATTAAATTACTTCTTATCCCTGTAATGGATGTGAGAGCAGGCGTTCTTATCATATCATCCGGGATCTGGCAGTGCCAAATCACTAGGTGCGGAGTAACACTTTACAGGTTGGAAGGCTGGGGATAATCTCTATAACTATACCAGAATCTCCATTGCTACCACACAAATTGTGAACCAAATTTAATAAATAATATAAATGATTGCTGCAGCTGTTGTCATGTGTTCCCACCCCAAAAGCGAGTACCCCCCTCATATTTTTGTAAATATTTTATTCTATCTTTTCATGTGACAACACTGAAGAAATGACACTTTGCTACAACGTAAAGTAGTGAGTGTACAGCTTGTGTAACAGTGTAAATTTGCTGTCCCCTCAAAATAACTCAACACACAGCCATTAATGTCTAAACCGCTGGCAACAAAAGTGAGTACACCTCTAAGTGAAAATGTCCAAATTGGGCCCAAAGTGTCAATATTTTGTGTGGCCACCATTATTTTCCAGCACTGCCTTAACCCTCTTGGGCATGGAGTTCACCAGAGCTTCACAGGTTGCCACTGGAATCCTCTTCCTCTCCTCCATGACAACATCACAGGGCTGGTAAATGTTAGAGATCTTGCGTTCCTCCACCTTCCATTTGAGGATGCCCCACAGATGCTCAATAGGGTTTAGGTCTGGAGACATGCATTTCTTCAGTGTTGTCACATGAAAAGTTATAATAAAATAATTACAAAACTGTGAGGGGTGTACTCACTTTTGTGAGATACTGTATATATGCTTTTTTTTCACTATATATTTTTTCACTATTATCATTGTATATAAGTGGATGTTACACTGCATTTTGGACTTGGCACTTTATATTTTGGGACTGAACTTTTTTTTAGTCACATGGATTTATTTTTTATGCATTTGAAAGTGCTTTATATGCTATGTATATGGTTTAGTTTTGTTTGATTGCGCAGAGTTTTATTTATTTTTATTGGAGATAACCCCTGCTCTTTCCCAGAGAACTAAATACATAAAATATTAAAGTATCTGTCAATGCTGCAGCAAGTAATATGAATTCCGAGATGCACAGGAACAGGAGGGACAACCTTCCAAAAGGGGCACCTGTTCCAGTGATAGCTACCTAAGGGAAGATTTCCCCCACTTTGGAGAGATTTCCTCTCACTTCCTGTTGTGTCTCTGGGACAGGAAGTAAAAAGAAATCTCCCCAATAAAACAGCAAAACAGAAAAAAAAGAAAGAAAAAAAAAGCAATCAAACAGAGATCTTAAAGGGGTTGTAAAGCCTAGTGTTTTTTCGCCTTAATGCATTCTGTGCATTAAGGTGAAAAAAACTTTTCTCAGTAGTGACCCCTCCAGAGCTCCCCTTACCTGGGCCCATTCGTTCCAGCGGTGGCTACGAGCAGTCCACTCCAGTATGTGTCTTGGGTCCTTATTGGCTGGATTAAAAGCAGGGGAGCCATTGGCTCCTGCTGCTGTCAATCAAGTCCAGTGACGCGGGGGCCGGGGGCAGGGCCGAGTCCCGCTGTTTGTGTGAATACGCGCAAACAGCAGGACACAGGAGCACACCCGCACGGGTGACCCCAGGGAAGCTTTCCCTGATGGGTCACTCGATGCGGAGAAGGACCCAGGAGCACCGGTGGAGGACCCCAGAAGACGATGTTCGGGGGCCACCACGCTTTAAGCAGTCCATACTCTACCAAAAGTTAAAAAAAAGTTTTGGCTCTACACACATATTAATATTAATTCTTTCACCATCAGCAGAAAGTTGGTTAGAGGAGGAGAGGGTAAAGCTGGAAGAAACTGGACAGATGGTAGACATTCATTCTCATTTCATAGGATGTTCTAATATCCTGAGAAAATGACATCCAGATTAACATCAACTGTTTATTGTAAAATAATAATAATAATAATGGGCAGATACATTCAGTAGAATATAAGAGGGAGATTTCCACCTTAAGGACACGGGCGTTTTTTGACGTTTTTTGCAGCTCTCCATGTTAGTCAATGGCCACATAAAAAAGCAGAAATTTTTGAGCTGTAGAAGGTATCAGCGTTAGTGAGCTGAAAGTAGAACCCACGGCCAGCGCGTTCCAAGGCTGTAAAGTTTTGCTGCTTTTGACGCCGATGCCGGAAAACGCTCACTAACGCCGTGCTGAGGTTAACCGGCATTTTTGACACCAATGTTTTTAGGTTAAAAAATAGCAGAGGAATTTTTTTTTTTTAAAAATGCCTATTAACGCCGACGCTCACTAACACGCATTAACGCTCATTAACACCGATGCAAAATGCCGAAAAAACTCAGATTTTTCCCTGATTTCGGGCCCGACGTATTGCTTATTTTTTACATACGCCCGTGTGTATGAGGCCTTATAACTCATTTTACAACCCTGGGGTATCAGGGGAAGGGGTGGATTCTGTGACACACAGACACATCACATCTCCTGATTCTAAGATACTTCAAGGTGAAATGCTCTGACAAAATATGACAGATCCTGAGATAAGACCTGTTGTGGCTAAGTGATGTTCTGTTCAATTAGTTGAAAAATGATATATACACATTTTAGTATTTATTTACACATGTACAGGTTTTCCTATTATTCATTTAATCTTCTGACCATTGAAATTTACTTTTGAACTTGACCAGTGTAGAACAGATGTCCCCAACCCTAGCCAATGGCTACCAGGCCATACCCCATACTCTACCCCATCCCCGTCCGTTACCTACAATTAATGGAGACCACACAATGAATGGAGTAACAAATGGCCATAGCAGACTCTTTATTAATAAATAAACTTAAATTAACATAAATGAGAAAAAACAATCCTTATAACAGAAACACATCAGTCATTAAGCCTGTTGGTCTTTGAAGGCACCCCAAACAACAGTATGTTCCAATTATGCAATGTGGGACCTTTTAGAATAATAGACCTCCAGCCGCAACACATAGACTTGGAGACAACACACCAACCGCAGTACAACCAGTACTATATTTTTCAGCTAAACTGACGTTAACTGTAAAACACCAGAGGGACACATACCACCAATGGATCCTGGACCCTTCCTTATCTTAGCTTTTCTTCCACCAGCAAAGACCAACAACTACCCAGCTGGCACGACATCCAGCAATCCCGCTGCTCCCAATGAGGAAACAGACCAGAACAAAAAGGGTGGGTGGTAAGCTGTTTTCTGCGTCCGTCGAGATTCAATGGACGCCAGGGCTGAACCACCCATCCTTAAGCTGCCCTAGACCCCACCCACCCATGGAATACCCCCCAATCAGCTAAACCCTTTTTTTTATCAACCCAAAGTCCAACGGTTAACCCCTTCTTGGCTTGGTCCCCTCTTCACACTGTCATGCCTGCCCTACGCTATTTTTTTTTTTCTGCTCTGGGGCTCACTTACTTTATATTCCCAGTCCCCCCCCAAAAAAAAAATAGTGATTTAATGCCTGTTTTTTTTTTTTTTTCAGTAGGGTGTAAAGCAGATAAACAATTACCTTATTCCTCGACACCCCTCTGGAATGTGGGTGGGCCCTCAATGTCTTTACATACAATGCAGGACCTGTAGTGGCTCATGGTTCTGCATTGTAAGCAAAGACTTCCGCAAAGGGGCGGCTACTGAGAACCTGCAAGAGGAAAGAATAAGGTAAGCTATTTCATCCTCTATTACCTCCCCCTAAACTAATAAAGCATTTGATTATGAAAAATAAGGGTTGGTGGGGGAACACCCTAAGGCCGGCTACGCATGGAGCAAATTTCTTTCCTGCAACCACGGTTTATAGGAAAGACATTTGCTTGATTCCCCCATCAACACAATCAGTGTTGATGCGGGAATCCCTGCTCTCAGGCCATTGTCTTCTCCCGGCGGGGTGAGGGGAAGCTGTCCCCACCAGGAGAAGACAGTGATTATTGCTATAGCAGCCGCTAGCAATAATCGCAGTAAAAGAAAAACAAGAAAGAGAACTCCCATGGGCTTTTGCACAGCTTCAAAAAGAAGATTGTACACTTTCTAATATAAAAATTCTTTGTTATTCCAATTTGTATAAAAGGTCAATCAAAAACAACAACAGCAATGACGACATGAGCTCTGGTGTACATTATTCACAAACATAGCAGATGTCCAAATGGACACTAGCAATATACAGTACATAAGAAATATATATATCTGTGACTGTTATTGCTTAGAAAAAAAACAACGCATTTCAATCATATCTTGTTTAAGATCTTCCTCGGGGGGATGTGAACATCTAAATTGTAAAACATATCATAATATTAACATTATCATATAAAGGAGGACAGACTTGTGTATATTCGTATCCAAAGAATGTCGGCAATAATAGGCCATAAAGTCCTACCTTTGATAAAAATAAAAGAATCATGTATAACCAGAGCAGGTTAAGGGGACATCAGAACAGAGTGTTCTCTGGGTAGCCGCCCATCAGAGGAGTAGATGAGGAATCCAAGTTAGTCCGTGAAAGGTCACACTTGCTATGTGTATAAGGATAATCGTAGTAAAAACCCAGCATGTTGGTTGTACCAAGCTGATCGATCGATCAACTTGGCACATTTAGCCTGCCCATCCTGAATCTTGGGCGGGTTCTACTGAACCGGCCGCGATACGAACCGCGTATGGCCCGCCTAATTTAAATTTTTTTTCTTACAGTTGACTAAAGTTCAGCTGTAAAATCAGACTGATCTCATAAACCTAAATCATTTCCTCTTTTTAAAAGAAATCAGTGCTGAGAAAAAGGGAGACTCTCATTGTAATTAATCCTCAAAATTTGCAGTAGATGCAATGATGTTGTTCAAGACTTTCTAACAGTCAGTTCAGGTCACCCTACTCTGCCCCCTCAGTAATGACTCAGCAGCTCAGCTCCCCCTGCAACCCTTCCCTGTAGTGACCCAGTAGTCTAGCAGTGATTCAGCAGATCAGCTCATCCTCCTCCACCTCCCAGCACTGCTTCAATAGCACAGCTCACATCACTCCTCCTCCTAGCGGTGATTTAGCAGTTCAGTTTCCCCTATTCTACCCTCCCAACAGTGACTAAGCACTTCAGCTCCCCTGCTATACCCTCTGAGCAGTGACTGAGCAGCTCAGCTCCTACTTCCAACAGTGAATTCACAGCAGGGATTCAGCAGCTCAGCTCATCCTGCTTCCCCTTCCCAGCTAGTGATTCCTGCACCCCTTCCCAGAAGTGACCCAGCACAGCTCCCTCCTCCCTGTAGGAACTTGAAAACCTGCCAGCTTTCTAATTTATAATATAAACACAGAGCAGGTGCAGAGAAAGGCCTTGTTTATCTATTTCAATACCAGAACTTTCATCCTCTTCTTGTCCAGGCCAACTTTCAGCGCTGTCACGCTTTGAATGACAATTGCGCGGTCATGCAACACTGTACCCAAATTAATTTTTTATCATGTCTTTGAAACAGATAGAGCTTTTTTTTGGTGGTATGTATTTACCACTGGGTTTTTCTTTTTGCTAAATAAAGGAAAAAAAGACCGAAAATTAATCAGCGCAGCCTCATCAGTGCAAATAAGTAATTTTTCTTCTTCAGTGATGGGCACTGATGAGGCTGCCTTTTTGGACACTAATAAGTTGCGCTGATGGGCACTGATGAGGAGGCACTGATGAGGCAGCTCTGATGAGCACTGATAGGCGGCATTGATGGGCACTGAAAAGCTGCACTGATGGGAACTGATGGGGCTGCACTGATAATCAGGACATTGATAGTCATTGCCCTGATTATCAGTGTAAACAATGTACTCCCTGTGCCCTGTCAGACATGTCGGTTTTTGGCTTTCCTTTCCTCACACAGAGACAGCGTGTGAGGAAAGGAATGCCGTTAACTGGCAAGTCTGTTTACATGTGACCAGCTTCGATTGGACCTAGCTGATCACATAGTAAAGGGCTGCTGTGATTGGCCCTTTACAGCGATCTGTGATAAGTTGTGTCAAAAAAAACAGCGGTCACAGAAGCGCACCTGATGCGCACCCTGGGGGGGTCGCTCGACAGGCGTGCATGTTGTAGGATGTCTATGGATGTCCTCTCAGAATGGGAGAGCCACACTGTAGCCATCTTTTGGCTATAGCGTAGGCAGGAACCAGGTAAACTTGCTGTTGGGGGTGGCAGAAACACACAATTGAGCAGTGTTTTTACCGCACCATATTCACTCCCTGTTAAGCGTCAAACACAGAAGACAGGGGTGGACACATGCTTCAGGGGTGGATGCATGCCCTCTGTTTTTCTTACCTTAATGGGGCTGCGCTGCAACCACCTGCAATGTTCCTGGAGACATCATAACACCCCCTCACCACCTGTCCAATGCCTTCAGAAGAGCGACCCACAAGGGATCGCCATTTAGAGGGCTAATACTAGTGTACACTACCCCAAAGAGGGGAGAAAAAAAGTCCTAAGATCAGACTTACAGTATCTCACAAAAGTGAGCACACCCCTCACATTTTTGTAAATATTTTATTATAACTATTCATGCGACAACACTGAAGAAATGACACTTTGCTACAATGTAAAGTAGTGAGTGTACAGCTTGTATAACAGTGTAAATTTTCTGTCCCCTAAAAATAACTCAACACACAGCCATTAATGTCTAAACTGCTGACAACAAAAGTGACTACACCCCTAAGTGAAAATGTCCAAACTGGGCCCAATTAGCCATGTTTCCTCCTTAGTGTTCAGCTGACTCATTAGTGTTACAAAGTCTCAGGTGTGATAGGAGAGCAGGTGTGTTAAATTTGAATGTTATCGCTCTCACTCTCTCACTGGGAGTTCACAGTGGCACAGTGGCCAAGACCATACAGCAGTTTAAAAAGACAGATTCCACACAGAACAGGCCTTGCCATGGTTGGCCAAAGAAGTTGAGTGCACGTGCTAAGCGTCATATCCAGAGGTTGTCTTTGGGAAATACACGTATGAGTGCTGCCAGCATTGCTGCAGAGGTTGAAGGGGTGGGGGTCAGCCTGTCAGTGCTTAGACCATATGTCGCACACTGCATCAAATTGGTCTGCATGGCTGTCGTCCCAGAAGGAGACGTCTTCTAAAGATGATGCAAAAGAAAGCCAACAGTTTGCTGAAGACAAGCAGACTAAGGACATGGATTACTGGAACCATGTCCTGTGGTCTGATGAGACCAAGATAAACTTATTTGGTTCAGATGGTGTCAAGCATGTGTGGCAGCAACCAGGTGAGGAGTACAAAGACAAGTGTGTCTTGCCTACATTCAACCATGGTGGTGGGAGTGTCGTGGTCTGGGGTTGCATGAGTGCTGCCAGCACTGGGGAGCTACAGTTCATTGAGGGAACCATGAATGCCAACATGTATTGTGACATACTAAAGCAGAGCATGATCCCCTCCCTTTGGAGACTGGGCCGCAGGGCAGTATTCTAACATGATAACGACCCCAAACACACCTCCAAGACGACTACTGCCTTGCTAAAGAAGCTGAGGATAAAGGAGATGGACTGGCCAAGCATGTCTCCAGACCCTATTGAGCATCTGTGGGGCATCCTCAAATGGAAGGTGGAGGAGTGCAAGGTCTCCAACATCCACCAACTCCGTGATGTTGTCATGGAGGGGTGGAAGAGAACTCCAGTGGCAACCTGTGAAGCTCTGGTGAACTCCATGTCCAAGAGGGTTAAGGCAGTGTTGGAAAATGATGATGGCCACACAAAATATTGACATTTTGGGCCCAATTTGCACATTTTTCACTTAGGGGTGTACTCACTTTTGTTGCCAGTGGTTTAGACATTAATGGCTGTGTGTTGAGTTATTTTGAGGGGACAGCAAATTTACACTGTAACTGTTATACAAGCTGTACACTCACTACTTTACATTGTAGCAAAGTGTAATTTGTTCAGTGTTGTCACATGAAAAGATATAATAAAATATGTACAAAAATGTAAGGGGTGTACTCACTTTTGTGAGATACTGTATATCACTGATCTATTGTGATTTTTGAAAACCACTTTCCCCACAGTACCTGCAGCTACAAAGGTCAGTGAGGGCTTGGTGTAAAGCTTAGTAATTGCTTCTTAAGAATATGAACATTTTTTCTGGAAATATTTTTATGTCTATAGCCTAGCCACAGTTCAACTTTAAGGTGATTCTAGTGTGGCTTAGTACTCTTAATATACCCACACCTTCCACGTACTCCTCCATCACTACACAAATATTGTATTTCATTCTTTCTTTGTTATGATAACAATATTGAATTAAAAACTGCTGGAGAAATTTTATAACACGATAACTGAAGGGGCAATTCATCAACCTTATAATTCAAAGTCCAGTTTTTACCAACACACACCTATTCTATGAAGAGGTTCAAGCCACCAAGCCAGCCTATGCACCAAATGACCTCACTCATATTTTAATCAGTAACACAGATATATTGATGCCTTGTCATATGGGTCATAAAATATTTAATTATTCAGCAGGTAGAGCTATTTGTGGATCTGACCTCTTTATTTGTTTTATAAGATAAAGAGTTCTATGTCTCAAAAGATTTGTCAAGTGACTCACTTATGTGTATGTAAACCTTAAGCCTATTATTTAGGTATGTTTGGCATCATGTCTCACTGTACACAGTTTTCCTAAGCAAATCTTTTTTTAATTTTTTCTTTTGTAAATCTGTTGCAAATTTCCACACGTGGGGATTGCTGCCTGTAACAGCACTTCCTGTTGCAGACTGGCATGTTCAGCTAATGCCTCATAATCGGCAGCACTTGCTGTCAGTCTGCCATGTGCACTCCTTCAGTTGGCTGTTGGTTTGCCTATCATGTCTATACAACTGAAAGAGCTCACACATTTTTCTGACAATGCTGCGGCTTATTGAAAGGAAGTGGTTTGGTGTTGCTTCAGTATGTCACAGTACATGTTGGCATTCATGGTTCCCTCAATGAACTCTAGCTCCCCAGTGCCAACAGCACCAGACCATGGCACTTCCACCACCATGCTTGACTGTAGTCAAGACACACTTGTCTTTGTACTCCTCACCTGGTTGCCGCCACACAGGCTTGACACCATCTGAACCAAATAAGTTTATCTTTGTCTCATCAGACCACAAGACATGGTTCCAGTAATCCATGTCCTTAGTCTGCTTGTCTTCAGCAAATTGTTTGCAGGCTTTCTTGCGCATCATATTTAGAAGAGGCTTCCTTCTGGGACGACAGCCATGCAGACCAATTTGAGGCAGTGTGTGGCGTATGGTCTGAGCACTGACAGGCTGACCCCCCACCCCTTCAACCTCTGCAGCAATGCTGGCAGCACTCATATGTCTATTTCCCAAAGACAACCTCTGGATATGACGCTAAGCACATGCACTCAACTTCTTTGATCGACCATGGCGAGGCCTGTTCTGAGTGGAACCTGTCCTATTAAACCGCTGTATGGTCTTGGCCACCATGCTGCAGCTCAGTTTCAGGGTCTTGGCAATCTTCTTATAGCCTAGGCCATCTTTATGTAGAGCAACAATTCTTTTTTTCAGATCCTCAGAGAGTTCTTTGCCATGAGGTGCCATGTTGAACTTCCAGTGACCAGTATGAGAGAGTGAGAGCGATAACACCAAACTTAACACACGTGCTCCCCATTCACACCTGAGACCTTATAACACTAACGACTCACATGACACCAGGGAGGGAAAATGGCTAATTGGGCCTAATTTGAACATTTTCGCTAAGGGGTGTACTCACTTTTGTTGCCAGCGGTTTAGACATTAACCTTCCTGGCGGTATTCCCGAGTGTGGCTCAGGGTGGAATTTCAGTACCATTAGAGGTAACGTGTCTGCGGGCTGTGTCCTCCGCCCGATGCCTCTGTGTGCCGGGCTCCATTCCCTGCGAGCGTTGCGTCACACGGGGGCGGAGACCGGCGGCAAATTCAAGAAGTGAAACACACAGTACACATACAGTACACTGTAATCTGGAAGATTACATTACTGTATCAAAGCATTTCACATCCCCTTTGTCCCTAGTGGTTTGCCCAGTGCCCTGCATGCACTTTTATATTATATATGTCATTCTTTCTGCCTGGAAACTTGAGAATGTCCATGGCAACCAAAAAGTGTCCCTTTAGGTCAAAAGTGGTTTTTGATCAGCTAGAAAACAGCGATAGTAAATAAGAATCATTTGCAGAATTGAATGATACTGATTTTTGGGGAAATTTATCATCAGACACTGAAAGTGACGACAGCGACAATTCTGCAACTGAGCAAATTTCAGTGTTTTTGGTTTGATTACATTATTGAATACATTTTATTACTATTACGTTATTATTTTTGATAATTATTTTTAGTTATTTATTATATTATAATTTATGATTTCATGTTTCAAACTTTTTCATACCCGGGATGTCTACTAGACTCTTGTTTGGACAGATTTAAGTGAGTTATTCCTAAGAATTACAGGCCTACAATATAAAACGCCAAAGTTCCATGCAAAATAATGTACCGCTTTCAGCACCAAAAATCTGAAATAATCATACCTCCAGGGAGGTTAATGGCTGTGTGTTGAATTATTTTGAGGGGACAGCAAATGTACACTGTTATACAAGCTGTACACTCACTACTTTACATTGTGGCAAAGTGTCAATTTTTCAGTGTTGTCACAAAAATGTGAGGGGTGTACTCACTTTTGTGAGATACTGAATATCCCACCAGTGACAATTTTTTTAGTAAGCCAACGCTGAGAAATATTCTGACTTTTGGGGAGCTATGGGGGTGCTAGCAAAATGTGTGGGGGTGTGCCACTGTTTACAAACATGTGAGTCTTTGACAAGCCAAAGAGGTAACATGAAAACCAGAAATATGTTAACTCAAACAAAAAGTCGCCATCTCCCAGGTATGATCGTACACAAGACAAGCAGACTAAGGACATGGATTACTGGAACCATGTCCTGTGGTCTGATGAGACCAAGATAAACTTATTTGGTTCAGATGGTGTCAAGCATGTGTGGCGGCAACCAGGTGAGGAGTACAAAGACAAGTGTGCAAGCAGAATGTTAGGGAACCTGGAGCTGCTGTTTCTCCAGGAATGGTAAATAATGAGCC
The DNA here is from genome assembly GCA_018402905.1 of Glandirana rugosa. Taxonomy (NCBI): domain Eukaryota; kingdom Metazoa; phylum Chordata; class Amphibia; order Anura; family Ranidae; genus Glandirana; species Glandirana rugosa. The sequence continues at coordinate 63,202 of BLSH010472989.1, read as the reverse complement.
ATCCAATTACTCATTATTTATCCATCCATGACTCTCCAAGGGTCAGAGATTGAGATGAGGTAAGTTTTTTTTTTTACAATTGCATTTTTACAGCCATTTATGTTGGATGAAGGGGGGTAGGGGCTGGCAAAAAAAAGGACCTTGTTTGTCAGGGAAGGCTGCTTTACTGGAGAATTGGTAACTAGCAGAGAATCAGAATTATGACTGTAAAGTAAAGATGGACCCACGTGCCCCGAACAGAATAGTTATCAAATGTATTAAGCCCCGTTCCCCCTGTGCTATTACACTGTGGTGCGTTACCGCACACATGTTAATGTGCACTTTTTTGCATGTGATATGCATAGCAATGAAACAAAAAACAGACCTGTTTTTTTTTTTTTTAAGTACTTCACCATGGCATGTGAAGCCAGCCTACATCTTATGACCACCAACAGAGGGCAAGGCTGAGTGAATATTGCAGGTTGTTCTGAGATTCATCAGAGAACCTTGGACCTAGTGGGAAAGGTCCTTTAACATCCAAGGGTAAAAGGGCCAAAGTGTGGGTCCCCCATTCCTCCCACCCTCATGTATGTGCTGTGAACTACTTCAGAAGCAAAGGTCTCAGGTCTTACCCTTTTTGCACACTTTCCATTCTCCAGTTGAAGCATCCAAGGCAGCTACCTCTTCTGCCTAGCCCTCAGTCCAGCGCTGTTTGGACCTGTGACCTGTGAATAGCCACTACAGTGAACAAATAGGCAAAACCTGTAAAAATAGTATTTAGCATAGAAAGTCTTTTATGTATGTGTGCATATTCACATCATTCACTGCCTTCAATGAGCTTGCAATCTTAAGCTGGCTATACACTGTCGGACAGCAGGAACTGGCTGACTTTCGGTCCGTGTGTTCCCCTGTGTGTTCAACAGAAGCTGGTCTTGCTGGAAAAACATAATTCGATCAGCACTTACAGCCAATGGCTGCAGGACTGATCAGTGTATACTGAAGGGGGGGGGGGGAGCCCCCACTGTCAGAATGCAATAGCAGGAAGGGGAGGTCACATTGCTTGTGAGGATTCAGAAACGAGTATTTTACGTTCAACCTGCTGGCCGAATGAGAAAAAACTCCCTGTGCTCCATCAATTTAGACAGGAGACAGTTACCTACCAGTATGTATTTGGAGTATGAGAGTAAACCCACACAAGCACAGGGGGAACATGCAAACAGCAGATAGTGTCCTGGCAGGGATTGGAGTCAAAAACTCAAGATAGAAGTGATAAATAAATAATTCAGCAGGGATTGAAAGAGTTCCCTGTCATGGCTGAGATGAGAGAGATCAAGCACATAGATGTCAAAGACAAAGAAAACCATTGGGGTGGGGGGGGGGGGTAACTCTTCAACCCTAAACTGGTATTCTTTTTGTAGCTGATGTTGGAGTGGCCCTTTAATTAAAGCAATGCTGCAAAAATGTAGGAGGATGTAACCACCAAAGTAATCCCGATAAGTGCAAGGTGCCAACTTAATCTTGCTCCAACAGACCAGGGAAAGGGTTAAATTACTCAATGATCCTTTTTTTGTATTCATGCCTCTCCTCCTTCTCCTGTACGACAAGGAGGCGAGGAGGGAGGGACAAGAGTAACTAAAGATCAAAAATAAACCTCTCAGGGGGTGGAGGGAGCTGTGTGTGTGTGTGTATATATACTGGGATCTTTCCCAACCAGCTCTGGTGCTTCAACTATTTCTGGGAATAGAAGGAGAGCAAAGGGGGCTGAAAGATCCCACACAGACAATCACACACCTCCACTGCTGCTGCTGCTGCTGCTGCTGCTCACGGGAAGAGAACCTGTCATCCATCACTTTCCTTCATTCCACCCTGGGACACATCTGTCCGAATGACACCTCCAAATGTCCTCATCTGACGCTGCTGGTTACACTGCCACACTTCAGTTGCATTGAATTGACTATTCTGCAAAAAAAGTTCTAGAAGATTTAGTTGGTATCCAGTAAATGATTAACACATGTGGAACTTTTAGAGGGAAACTGGCACATTTTCAGCTTGTGTAGAGTCCAGTTACATCATCATTTATTTATTGCATAATACCCATGTAATGGCATTTTTTGTTTTGCAGTTAGTTGACTGAAAAGGAGCTGCCACACACACCTGTTCACTTATTATACCATTTAGAAAAGTAGCACAATGGCTCTCAGGCACCTCTGGGGCTCCTGGATGGTGCTTTGGTTAATGGGTACCCAAGCTTTGCCTAGGGGAGAGGTGACGGTGCCAGAATTATCTCCAGGTGCAGATGGGAAGGTGACACTGAGGATGGCTGCTCTGGGTGGAGTGATGGAATTTCAGCTGTTCCCTGACCATGCTTTCCTGGCACCTGGGGTCCATATCACACACTTGGGCAGGGACGGTACTGATGAGGAGGACACTGCTGGACTGAGAAATTGTTTTTACTCCAGCCAGGAGCAACTGACAGCTTTTAGCCTATGCAGAGGGGTTCAGGGGATTTTCCATAATGGTGAAGACAGGTATGTGGTCCAGCCTCTACAGACGCTGGCAGGGTGGGGAGCTTTAGGTCAGCACATTATATTCAAAGTGGGCAAGGGTGAGAATGTGGGCAGCTGGGCTGGAGAGAACAAACAAGAAATGATCATCCATATCAGGGAAGATAAAGACTATAACGGAGGACATAGAGAAGATACAGCAAGGATGTTAGGGAAGAAGAAGAATAAAGATGTAAAATGGGGCAGACCTGGCTCTTCATCCACTGACTGGAGAAACTCCATACAAGAGGTGAAGGAACATTCGGTTCTTGACAGGAGCATCTCTGAAAGACCCATTAGCCAAGCTGGCACCATTCCTCGAATTCGCCAGAGGAGGTTTGTGTCATCTGAGCGTTTTGTGGAAATTCTCCTTGTGGCAGACGCATCAATGGTCCGGTTCTACGGGGAAGACCTGCAGGTAACATGTCAAATTTGTTATGCCTCACTACTTTTATTTGAGTCCCCTTTTTGGATGCTTTCTGTAGTTTGCAGACCCTATAAAAGTTTCAGAGTTTGATAATGTGTGTTAAACATAACAGTGATATTCTCTTATGTGCTCCCTTTTAATCTGTTAAATATACCATTAAAAGCATTTGGTTATATTGGTTCCACGATTGCAAAAAAGCTATAACACCTGTTGATCCTGCTGTAAATCTAGTGAACATCCTGTGCTCTGTGCTTTTCCTGCACTCTTATCAGACACATTGTTCCCAGCTATCCCTGAGGACTAAAGAACCCCTCCCCTTCTTATTTTATGGAGTAGAGGAGAGAAGGAGGTGTTTTGTAGTACTGTCCTACTGCTCCTCTATAGACAGAGTATAGTAAGCAAGAATTGTCACCCTAAGACAGAAAGGTGAAGATTTACTACAACTGGTGCACAAAGAATATGGAACAGCTGTGCATAGTAACCAATCAACTTCTAGGTTTTATTGTCATTGTTTAACTAAACAAGCTGAAGTTAGAAAATTACATTTTTGTTCTTGGGTTTCAATATACAGTACTGTAATAAAACACTTGACTTGAGAGTCATGGTAAGACATCAGTCAGTCACATAGAGAAGCTTCCCAGCAGAGAACAGCACTGCCAAATACACACTCAGCATGTTGGATGAGTGCTCGGCTCTGCAGGTGCATGCAGGCTTATTGTTCTATATGGGGGTGAAAAAGATTATATATTGTCCAGAGCGAACAGATTCCTTATTTTATTTCCATGCTGGTGGTAAAATCCCAATCTCATTCACTTTATGCAGCAGTTTTGCTTCTACTCCCATTCTGCACATTTTATTCTAAAATGCAGCAAAACTTTTGCAGACCTGAGAACTTGGACTCTCTAGCTTCTCAGTTTTGGGTAGACTGACCAAGAAGGGAGGGAAAATCTAAAACAGGGATACAGACAGCAGTAAAAAAAAAGTGACAGATGTTTTAGCCTTCCGTTACTCCACTTAACAAAAGCGTTTTTTATTCTGTCTGAGTTGCTTTTCTAATCTCTCCCCTCTTCATCCAAAATTTAAGAATAAAGTTTTGGCTAGACTTACACTTAAGGAACCAAAGAGAACTAGAGCAGAAACCTTGTTGGCTGCTCAGGGTTAATGAACATTTTTATGGGATATAATTTGTGGAGTGTTTGGTTTAAACATCTAAGCAGTACATTTCGGTAGACAACTAAAACAAAAAAAATGCAGAGAAATTGATTAATCTCTGGGCTGTACACAATGGATGCAAGTCCCTTATCTGCAAGCAAAGAGTTCAATGTAATGGGAACAAAAGGGATTATTTTAAAATTCAGAGGGAATAAAAGTGTTTATTTCCAATAGCAACAATCCTTTGCTGGTTTTTGTAAAGTGTGTTGAAAATATGACATCTGCAATCGAATGGCATGCTGCAAGTAACATTGGTGCTGTCATAATCTCTATTATCTGCTATTTGGAATAGGGATAACAGTCCAGATGAAACTGGTCATTTTGGTACTCTGGAGGTAGCTGTGTACGGTGTTCTGCTGTCTTAATGCAGAGTAGGGAGGCTTTTCCAATATTGATCCCTTTCCCAGATACATGAATGACCGGTACTACCAAAATGGCACATTATGCTGATACATGAAATGTGGGGAGAAAAAAAAAACAAAATACATAGGATCTTGTCTAACATCTGTACCCCTAATAAAGTGTTTTTTTCCCCTTAATTATTATTATTGTTATTATATTATTATTTACTACCCCAAAATACATAATTGGAATTGTTGCCACCAGAAGCTGATCAGGATTCACTGTTCCTTTTTTTAGCAAAATGAAACAAAAAGTCTGATGGTTGCTATTGGCTCAGTCTTTGAGCTCATCTTCTTTACTCCAGTCTGCATGAGTCAGACCCATAGTGAGTAGCATATTACACTGGTGGGAGAGCAACAGACACAACACACACCCACTGACAAGAATCCCATGTAGATTGTAGAATATACAGTTTATCAGGGGAGAACTAGGCTGGGGGGAATTGTTCGCCCCCTGGGACAGTACCTGCAGTCAGTGACCCATGGTGTTTCCTGTTGTAATTAGCGTGTAGTAGAGAAAAAGTTCCTCCCTGGCACTAAGATATCATGTGACCCAAAACCCCGAAAAGGTTAATGCTAGAACATACGAAAAGGTGCATTATAATATTATTATTATTACTAATAATGTTATACACAATGTATATAGCACCAACAGTTTGTCCTTTACAAATGCTGTATACACATGATACATCTTTAGCCCATCATGAAAGAGTCTCTTGGTTACGTTTGACCCCCAGACCAAAGTTTCCCACCATCCCCTATACAGTATATATGTACACTGTTTATTAATTGCAGAATGTACTATTATTATGGACAATGCATGGCTATGTTGTACTGCTGTGGGGGTGGACAACTGCTTCTTATCATGTTGTGCCTGAATATCCACTGCCTACACAGAATGAAACCTCTTGGATATAAAGCAATGCTAAGGATCAAATGTCTCCATCTGTAAATGGATATCTCTTACTAGAACCAGAGGTTTCTTACCAGTAATATACAGTACAAGGGCATGGGCTGTTATCTCCCACTCATTGTCCTATCATTCTGTTCGAGGTGGCAGTCAGCCAACTCATACTGCAAAGATTTAAATTCTCTAAAGCAGCCTTTCTCAAATAAGGATCCTCTACAGATTACTAGGGGCTCATTGAGCAATGAGCATTTTTTGCCTCTCAGAACAATAACACCTGACACCAAGGAACATTTTAGCTATCTGTAAAGGTGACCTACTGAATGCCAATGTAAGTGGTAAGTGCCTTTCTTCCCACTGGTCACTAGTGTATTGTGCCCTTGCCCTATTGGTCACCAACATTATGCCTCATACACACGGTGCAACGGTCGTACAACCGCACCTTCAACTTTTGCCCAAATTCGGCTGTTGGCGGTTGTGTCTTGCGTACTGACATGATTTCAGTAGTTGCAGATCAAAGCCGAACGTAGTGAAGTGTTACGAGCGTATCACGAGAAAGTTCAGGTGAATGTGATTTGTGAATTACGAACACATGTTACACGACCGAACACTTCCTGGATTCAAAGCATGCATGTTTGCACTTTCAACTTTTTGTTGGCCAACTTCTGTACACACGAGTCAACAGTCGTACAACTGCTTGTTGGCCAACAAAAGTTTTCTAGTTTGCTTATCTAACTTCTGTTGTACAACTGTTGAATATCGGCTGTTGTAATCGCGCGTACTAACGGTCAGATTATCACACAACAAGCTGTTGTACGACTGTTGTTGTACAACAGTTGCACGGTGTGTACGGGTCATAAGAGTGTCCTTCTCCCACTGATCGCCAATCTACGAGGGGCCCTTCTCCACTGACCCCCAGAGTAGGAGAGGATTTCAATGACCACTTATGTAAGGGGCATTTTATTGACCATCAATGTAAGCATTTCTCCCCTTACAACCAAATGTGAGCAAATGCTACCATTTTCATTGTCTGCATTTTTTTATCTGGTCTTTAATATTATCTGTTTCTTTTCATAATGTTGTTCTATATCTCAGAACTGAGTATAAGATTCTTTTATCAACAACTTACTGTTAACGCCAATGTCTCCTGAGTTGTAGATAAAATAATTATAAGAAGGGGTTTCCTGAGACCTGCAAATTAATTTAAGGTAGGGTGACCAGATGTCCCCGGTTTCCGGGGACAGTCCCCAGATTGAAGACACTGCCCCCGGTGCCTATCTGTCCCCGGATTGCAGTGACATGGGGAGAGGGGGGCCACATGCAGCATGCCCCACCCCAGCCATCTATCTACACCTTCGATGAGGCATGTGCCGGGTATTGCTCTGCAGCGCTTCCCCCCGCCCAGGGACTCCTATGGGCCAGCCCTTCCGGTGTCCCCCATAATCCCTCAGGTGTGGATGGCCCTTGTATGTGAGAACAGCAGAGGGGCAGTACAGAGCGTGCTGCAGTGGCTATTGGAGGAGCTCTCGGCAGAGGAGCGGCTGGAACAGTACCTGGTGCTGGGGAGACCCCTGCTCCCATGGATTATAATGGAGGCAATGAAGAGGTGAGCAACCAAATCTACACTGTGCATGGGGGTAAGTAGTGCAGGAATCAGTGTAGGGATCAGGTAGGTCAGTGTAATGGTTAGTGTAGGGATTAGGTAGGTCAGTGTAGGGATCAGCTAGGTCAGTGTAGTGGACAGTGTAGGAATCAGGTAGGTCAGTGTAGTGGACAGTTTAGGAATCGGGTAGGTTAGTGTAGTGGACAGTGTAGGAATCAAGTAGGTCAGTGTAGGGATCAGGTAGGTCAGTGGAGGAATTGGGTAGGTCAGTGTAGTGGACAGTAGGAATCGGGTAGGTTAGTGCAGTGGTCAGTGTAGGAATCAGGTAGGTTAGTGTAGTGGACAGTGTAGGAATCAGATAGGTTAGTGCAGTGGTCAGTATAGGAATCAGGTAGGTTAGTGTAGTGGACAAGTTAGGGATCAGATAGGTCAGTGTAGTGGTCATTATAGGAATCAGGTAGGTTAGTGCAGTGGTCAGGTAGGTCAGTGTAGGAATCAGGTTGGTCAGTACTACTATACTAGTGGAAGGGACTCGGAATGCTAAATGTCTGCGAGTTAGGGGGAGAAAATTTCTTCCCTTAACCCGTGCGCTGACAATGCATGCTACGCCACTGACTGTATATATAATTTCAGGAAAATATGCATATAAAATAGTTTATCATTTGCCAATAAAAAAATAAATGTCCCCGTATTTAATTTTAAAAATCCGGTCATCTTAATTTAAGGGTTCCTTGTGGTTAAAACGTTTGAGAATGGCTACCCTACAGTTTAGCTTGTTTCATCCTCCAGAGAGCAAAAGCATTTGTTGGATGTTGTAAGCAGAATGTAGATCTCTGAATCCTACTGTTGCCTGTGCTCTGACCATCAGCAGCTTTGTGCCAACTGGCATCTGTGTTCTGGCTGCAGAGCAATCTATAGGGAAGGAGTTCATACACCTGTAACGCATTGTGCAGCGGCCTGACAGTGGGGGAAACATTAGTACTGTACTTCTAACTCCCTCAGGCTTGCCAGGGCTTGTGCTGTTTTCAATTCTTGTGGTTAGAGCAGATAGTCTGTGGTTGATGATGCGTCTCAAATGGCAGTTAGGAAGGAAACAACACTTCCTTATTTTTACAGAAGGCTAGTCCCTTACCATATGAGCAGTGTGGATGCTGCTATGTCATTTAAAGCACCCCATGCACACACCTATGCCTATTTTTACTAAGTTAATCAATAAGAAAAATATTACTGCTATACACATCAAGTTTTATTCAGTTTTCAATATTTAAATCCTATTCAATAAGATTGTATCAGAAATTACAAAGAGAAAGGTTGAATGGAAGATATAAATGATCTGATGAACAAACACACTCTTTCAAATCTAAAATGATCAGGACTCTCCTGAGCTGTCTGACTTCTTTATCAACCCTGAAAAATACTGATTGAAAACTGTGGTGTAGCACTCCGAAATTATTGATTTCACTTAGATTACTTAGATGTGTTTGGATTGTATTATTGTATATGATCGTAATTGAAAATCATGACAGATTTGACTAATGATGGTAACATCTGGCAGTCATAATAAATGGAAGGGGTGGGCAAGGGACAGTCAAGCATGGAGATAAGAACTAGATGATGCTGGATGTTCTCCAACCAGGAAATTAGGAAGGTTCTATCAGGCTTGCTGTAACTTCTAAAGAACACTATGAGAAGCTCACAGTGTGCAGTGAAATCAGAGTAAGCAATTTCAGTACAGGAGAGGAGCCGGTACAACTGTGCAAAAAGAACTGAAGGGAAGGCGTGGAGTTCAGCTTCAGGCTTCATGCACGCAGGACGTTAAAAAAAGCCCTAAAAATATCAGTAGCTTACCAGTGATTTTTTTCAGCTTTTATTAGCGTTATATTACCAGAGTTTTTGCGCAGTCTTTCGCTTTTTTAAAGGGCCAGCTTTTTTGTCTTTTTTTTTTTTCTCAATTGATCTAAAACTTCCAAAAACATTGGGGACCGATGTCTAGCCGCGTTTTTAAGCGTTTGAGTGGTTTTACTGCTGAAAAACGTCTCTCAGAACCCACTGGTCTTGGGGTTCTTTTTACAGCTCAAAAACGTCCCAGCCAAAAACAGTAGATAACAGCCGATGTGTGCATGAATACATAGGATAACACGATGGAGAGTTTATTGACTGTAGAAAAAAACATCTGCGGCTAAAAACAGCTGCTGTAAAACAGTCAAAAAACGTCCTGTGTGCATGAGGACTAAAAGTGATTGAAGAGCCTCGTTTTTTTTCCCCCTATAACTATAACAAACATGTTATACTTACCTGCTCTGTTGCAGTGAATTTGCACAGAGCAGCCCCGATCCTCCTCTTCTCGGGTCCCTCTTCTGTGATCCTGGCCCTTCCCACCTGTTCAGTGCCCCCACGGCAAGCAGCTTGCTTTGGGGGCACCCGAGCTGAGTCATAGCCCCGACCCGCCCCCACCCCCCCTCTCTCCTGATTGGCTAGCTGTCTTTGAATGACAGCAGCGGCAGCCAATGGCTCCACTACTGTGTCTCAGACAATAAAGGCTCGGATGGCTGAAACACTTGTGGACATCACTGGAGAGAGATGGGGCTCAGGTAAGTATTAGGGGGGCTGAGGGGGGGCTGCTGCACACAGAAGGCTTTTTATCTTAATGCACAGAATGCACCTTCTGCCTTTACAACCCCTTTAGGCCCCTTTCACACTGCTGCGACTTGAAAGGCGCACGATTTTGATGCAATTGCCTTTGAAAACTTGAGGTCTATGGACCTCAACTCGCATGAAAGTCAGACCAAAGTAGTGCAGGGACTACTTTGAAGTCAGCACGACTGAAGTCGTACAGATATGAATGGCTGCCATTGGAAATCATGGGGAACGACTTGTCATGCGACTTTGCAGTCTAAAGACGCAGGACAAGTCGCACAAGTGTGAAAGGGGCCTTAAGGCTAAGGTTGTTAAGTAATGAGCCAGAAAAATACCTCCAGATATTTATTACCTCTCAAATGTCAGAAATGCACTCATCTTTGTAAAGTGACAGGTTAACTTTAATGTAACCAAGGACAATGACTCCTGTCTCTTGTAGATCTGAAGCTTGTATGTCTGTATGTTGGCTAAGACATGACTTTGTGATGGACTACTTGCCTCTTATCAGGGAGGGAAATCAGACCCCTTTCACACTGAGGCGCTTTACAGGCACTATTTAGCTAAAAATAGCACCTGTAAAGCTCCTCAAAAATCCCTCACCATCCATCCCAATGTGAAAGCCGGAGTGCTTTCACACTGGGGCGGTGCGCTTGCAGGACGTTACAAAAAGTCTTGCAAGCAGCATCTTTGGGGGTGGTGCGGTGAGCGGTGATGCACCGCTCCTCCACCGCCCCTGCCCATTGAAAACAATGGGCAGCGCTTCCGAAGCGGCTGCACACCGACCTGGTAGCGCGGCGCGCCGGCACTTTTAACCCCATTTTAGCCCCTTGTGGGGATTTACCGCTAACGCCCACCCGACCCAGTTTGAAAGGGGTGAAAGACAGTGCATTAAAGGATGCATTAAGATAAAAAACCTTCTTTGTGTAACACCCTCCCCAGCACCCCTATTACTTACCTGAACCCCCCTCTCTCTCCAGCCATGTCCATGAGTGCCTAAGCCATCCGGGACTCTCCTCCTGATTAGCTGAGACACAGCAGCGGCGCCATTGGCTCCCGTGGCTGTCAATCAAAGTCAGCCAATCAGGGGAGAGAAGGGGCGGGGCCGGGTCAGGACTCCATGTCTGAATCGACACAGAGCTGTAACTCGGCTCGGGTGCCCCCATAGCAAGCTGCTTGCTGTGGGGGCACTCGACAGGAGGGAGGGACCAGGAGCAGCGAAGAGGGACCCCGAGAAAAGGAGGATTGCTGCTCTGTGCAAAACCAACTGCACAGAGGAGGTAAGTATTACATGTTTGTTATTTAAAAAAATAAAAAGACAGACTTTAGTATCACTTTAAGGCTAGAACATTATATGGATATGGATCATAGAAGGGAATTTCTATTCCCTTACATTTGTTATTATTATTATAAATATTATTATAATATTAAAGCATATCTATAACATCTTATATTCGTTTCCATATTGTATTCCAATTATTTCTAGCCTACTACTATTAGGGTTTGTTGACGCTTGACTAAATTTCTACCGCTTAACAAATGCTCCTATAGTGTTAGTATGGGTGTTAGACTGGCATTTTACAAGCGTTAATGACAACTTACAAATCCTCCCCAAACGCTCTATGGGCAGTTTTGAAGCACTTGATGAGCGTTAAACCACTCCATAAATACCTATTACATTACAGGAGATAAACTAATCTCAGCGCCCTGCAACCGAACCGCAACTGCCTGGCACAGCATTTGCAAAGCGTTACAATAGACTTGAATGGGAGGTGTTGAAAGGCTTCAAATACCTCCTGGCTCGACATGAGGCTTCAATTTTAAAGCGACTTAATGCTATAGCATCATATTTTCATAGTGTGAACAGTACAATGTGCTATCCATTATATTATTTGCGTTTGAGGGGCATTTCTCAAGCGCCTGCTTTTAATGCCAGTGCAAACTTAGCTTTAATCTGAATGACCGTGAAATTTGTAAGCTTACTTTATACGGATCCCCACACATTTATATCCTTGAATTCCGTGACACGTATTCACTATGCCCTGTGAGTAAGCCCAGGCAACGCTTTGTCACACATTTTACAGATCCTGCCTTCTGTACCACAGCATTGCTGAGAGTCAGAGTCAGAATAGGAATCATATTTTGCAGACAGGGAGGCACCATGGGATATGTAGTCCTTATAAATGGAATGTAAACAGCAGAAGAGAAGCTGCAGAGCATGCAGGGACTCCAGGAAGTTGTGGAATGATATGATCAGCAGACAGACAGAACTCACAACATGAAAGGAGATTTTTCATGTAAGCTATTCAGTGGCAGCTCATGCTCCATCGAACGGGGGGGGTGGCATCAGATGGACCTGACCACGGACCCCCCCGTCACTCGCCCGCACCGCGCACCATACCCACACCCCCCCGGCAGCCAGCTCACTCACCCTGTGCTGCCCCCGGACTGACATGTGGAGACAGCGGCGGTTCCCCCCCTCAGTCTCCTCTGTGCCCTGTCTCTGTCGGTTGGGCTTCCAATGTGTCTCTTTGGCATTGTGGCGTCCGTACGTCTCCTCCCTCCTCCTTCCTCCTCATAGGCCAATAGGATGGCGTCTCCTTTCGGCCAATCAAGAAACGGGATTCACAACCTGCCTCCTGATTGGCCGGGAGGAGAATCAGTGTTACAATAGCGAATGTTCATTCGCTATTGTCACACAACTGGGTGGGCTCAGGGCGCAGTGCTTTGCGCCACGAGCCCATCCTTTTTTGAAGACTATTAGAGCCTCTGGCTCTAATCATGTGCTTCAAAAAAAAAAACCCTCATTGGAATCCAGGTTTTCAACGCCCTGCATGTAGATTAGGGGGCCGGATGCATGGATAGGGGAGCACCACTGCTTATATTGGATTGACAATAACTATTGTTTGGATAGTTATTACAATGCTGAAGTTATACAATAAAAGTGTATGCTGTGTCCATAGATTTCCTTTAAATACCAGACGAATTATGTTGCTGTGGCAGCTGTGTTATCAATGCAGTGCACTGCAGCACTGAGGGCAGTGACAGCTCCCAGCATCTAGATACCTTGTGGAGTGACCCCACTAGCACACTAATCTTGGGGAGATGGGGATTGTATATATTCCCCTAAACCTTATGAAAAAACACCAATCTGAACTGTCTTTATTGTGTAGTCCTAGAATTCTAACCTAAAATAGGTATGAAACGTTATGTATCTATATTCAACAGCATAATAATTGAAAAGTATTGCATGGTATAAGAATAGATTATCAAAGTTTTCACGATTTTAGGGATACTGAAAAGCAGGAGATTGACTCTTAATACAGGTATAGTATCTGAAACTGAACACCTGCTTACACATTAGGACTTTCCTAGACTAAAAGCATTTCCTGCTCATGGTACTATACACTTACAGTATCTCGCAAAAGTGAGTACACCCCTCACGTTTTTATAAATATTTTATTATATCTTTTCATGTGACAACACTGAAGAAATTACACTTTGCTACAATGTAATGTAGTGAGTGTACAGCTTGTATAACAGTGTAAATTTGCTGTCCCCTCAAAATAACTCAACACACAGCCATTAATGTCTAAACCGCTGCCAACAAAAGTGAGTACACCTCTAAGTGAAAATGTCCAGATTGGGCCCAGAGTGTCAATATTTTGTGTGGCCACTACTATTTTCCAGTGCTACCTTAACCCTCTTGGACATGGAGTTCACCAGAGCTTCACAGGTTGCCCCTGGAGTCCTCTTCCTCTTCTCCATGACAACATCACGGAGCTGGTGGATGTTAGAGACCTTGAGCGCCTCCACCTTCCATCTGAGGATGCCCCACAGATGCTCAATAGGGTTTAGGTCTGGAGACATGCTTGGCTAGTCCATCACCTTTACCTTCAGCTTCTTTAGCAAGGCAGTGGTCGTCTTGGAGGTGTGTTTAGGGTCGTTATCATGTTGGAATACTGCCCTCAGGCACAGTCTCCGAAGGGAGGGGATCATGCTCTGCTTCAGTATGTCACAGTACATGTTGGCATTCATGGTTCCCTCAATGAACTCTAGCTCCCCAGTGCCGGCAGCACTCAGACCATGACACTCCCACCGCCATGCTTGACTGTAGGCCAAACACACTTTTCTTTGTACTCCTCACCTGATTGCCGCCACACAGGCTTGACACCATCTGAACCAAATAAGTTTATCTTGGTCTCATCAGACCACAGGACATGGTTCCAGTAAACCATGTCCTTAGTCTGCTTGTCTTCAGCAAACTGCTTGCGGGCTTTCTTCTTTAGAAGAGGCTTCCTTCTGGGATGACAGCCATGCAGACTAATTTGATGCAGTGTGCGGTGTATGGTCGGAGCACTGAAAGGCTGACCTGCCACCCCTTCAACCTCTGCAGCAATGCTGGCAGCACTCATATGTCTATTTCCCAAACACAACCTCTGGATATGACGTTGAGCACGTGCACACAACTTCTTTGGTTGACCATGGCGAGGCCTGTTTTGAGTGGAACCTGTCCTGTTAAACCCCTGTATGGTCTTGGCCACTGTGCTGCAGCTCAGTTTCAGGATCTTGGCAATCTTCTTATAGCCTAGGCCATCTTTATGTAGAACAATTCTTTTTTTCAGATCCTCAGAGGGTTCTTTGCCATGGGGTGCCATGTTGAACTTCCAGTCCCCAGTATGAGAAAGTGAGAGTGATATCACCAAATTTAACACACCTGCTCCCCATTCACACCTGAGACCTTTTAACACTAACGAGTCAATTGACACCGGGGAGAGAAAATGGCTAATAGGGGCCAATTTGGACATTTTCACTTAGGGGTGTACTCACTTTTGTTGCCAGCGGTTTAGACATTAATGGCTGTGTGTTGAGTTATTTTGAGAGGACAGACATTTAACACTGTTATATAAGCTGTACACTCACTACTTTATATTGTAGCAAAGCGTAATTTCTTCAGTGTTGTCACATGAAAAGGTATAATAAAATATTTACAAAAATGTGAGGGGTATACTCACTTTTATGAGATGCTGTACATCTTATATCGGAGCTCATGTACTGTGCAAAAAAAACAAACAGCTTTGTGCAGATATACCTCCATAGCCCCAGCACAGCAAATCATAAATACTTACTGTGCAAAAAGACAGATTTCCATGCTACTAAGGCCCGCTGTAGCTAAACATATAATATTTTCTGGTAACTGTAAAGAATGAGTTCAGTATATTAATTCCTTTTCAGAATTTAAAAGCCTTTTCATATATATTTCTCTACATTTACTGTATATGCAGAGCAAGCTGTTCAGCAAAAGTGCCGGTTACAGGGGTTGGAACAAACCACATAACACTGCCTAGGGGGGCTTACAACAGTCAGATTTTTTTCATATAGCTTAAACCTTATTTAAGGTTTGAACTATATGAAGTATACTGTTGCAGGAACTGTTTAGGAATGTTAGTCGGAGTTGGGCTTTAATTTGTTTTTAAAAGTTCATTTTAAACTTCATGTGCATCTAAGTCTACTCTGACCACAGGGCAAGAACATGTATGCTATGTAGCTTTACTGCAGAATGAATACTGTTGTCACACTGTTACATGACGGGGAAAAATAATGGATTTTATGACAGGATCAACAGGTAATAAATAATAAAACTACACTATTTCATGGGGAGACTCAGAAAATAGTAGTGACAAATTGCATCATGTATGGATTTTAACAGACATCCAAAAGTAACAACTCACAGAAAATTGAATACTCTAAAAACATAAATCACTCACATGCATTGGTGCTTGATAACCCCTTGCTGCCTAGACGGTCCCACTGGCTTCCAATCATTACTAGAGCTGTCTTGGACAGCTCGGTCTCGGTGCTGGAAATGCAAGAACATGCTTTTAGCACAGAGACCTCTGCCGCCCATGGATGCATATGTGTGGGCAATAAACAATGACAAAAAATATTCAGCGCAAAATAAACCCTATAAGCAATTCACAGCAGGCTGAACACTAATGGGGAAATTCACAACACCATTGATAAAACATATGACATCAGAAAGTGCAGCGCTATGATAAATTAAAAGTCCTTAACTCAAAAGTCCATGAGCACCAACATAGTTCATTACTTCTCTTAGATGAAATCACAGAGGTGTAGCCACTCTTCTGAATGGGTAATCCTTCAATGAGATCCAGCTGATTAAACGACCTCAGTATACATGAAAAAGAAGCAGACAAAATCACATCTAATGCTCTCTGTATGCTAAATTGTACACCAGCTCATAGAGGAAGAAAGGTCTCCAGTGCCAAAGGAGAAAGGAGGGAACATAAACAGTTGACACAGGTGCGTGATGAAAATCCTCCACCGGAAGTAAACACACTGCCTCTCACCTTCACTCCAAGGTGAGAGGCCAGCTGATGAGCGAGGAAGCTACACGAGGCAGGAGACAGATACAGGTCCCCTCTGGCCCTATTGGAAGCCTCTCTATATTTATACAAGGTTTGATGTCTGCCTCCTACAAATAGAACCCTGTGCTATCAAACCATCAGCAAGCTTTCCCAGGAGTGGTCTACCATGTTCATGTTACATATTCTTTCCTACTTGCCTGCAGTAAAGGTATAAACAGGATTTGAGCCCAGCGGGGAACGTCTCCAGTTGTAGCCCTCTGTGGAGGAAGGTGTATTATGGGCCTTATGGTCCTGGAGTGAAGGTGAGAGGCAGTGTGTTTACTTCCGGTGAAGGATTTTCATCACGCACCTGTGTCAACTGTTTATGTTCCCTCCTTTCTCCTTTGGCACTAGGGACCTTTCTTCCTCTATGGGCTGGTGTACAATTTAGCATACAGAGAGCATTAGATGCGATTTTGTCTGCTTCTTTTTCATGTATACTGAGGTTGTTTAATCAGCTGGATCTCATTGAAGGATTACCCATTCAGAAGAGTGGCTACACCTCTGTGATTTCATCTAAGAGAAGTAATGAACTATGTTGGTGCTCATGGACTTTTGAGTTAAGGACTTTTAATTTATCATAGCACTGCACTTTCTGATGTCATATGGGCAATAAACAAGCCCACCTTTATTGTCATTATGTGGGGAACAAGAATTTAAGAATAGCTTTGCTTCCCATAACAGCGGTATCTTAGGGTTCACTCCAGATGCATTTGGGCTATGTTGGCAGCTACTTCCAGTGAAGCCCAAACACGTAAATAAGGCAAAATGCCCTTTTTCCTATGCTGTCAGTTATCACTACAGCACTGCCATGTGTGCTCTGAAAAAATGTGCAAAGGCAAACCACTGTATTGCAACGCTGCTGCGATGAATAGGACTGTATTGAAATGTCAGGGAAAAAACTACAAAAAAACCCCAAAATGCACCAAAATCAGCACATTGGCACTGTTGTGTTGATTTACTAAAATTGGAGAGTACAAAATCTGGTTCAGCTTTGCAAAGAAACCAATCAGCTGTCAAAGCTTAATTGAACAAGCTGAAGTTAGAAGCTGATTGGCTACCATGCACAGCTGCACCAGATTCTGAGTGCTCCAGTTTTAGTAAATCTCCCCCCACCCGTGTCTCCCAGTGCACACCAGCAATGGTGTGATCAGTGCAGCTCTCTGGTGTGAAAGAGCCCTTACGTTTCTGAAGATGGAAAACATTATAAAAATAAAATAAATGAATAGATTTCATGTAGGTGAATAGCATGCTTATACATACAGACCTCCAAAAGAGGAATAAGGGACACCAACAGCTGGACACCTGGGAGATGTGTGGATAACAGTCATTAGCAATACATCGATGTACAATTGTGGAGATTTCAAGCTGTATGGGAGACCTCCGCCACCGTTAGTGCTCCAGTGCCGATTTTGCTGTGGAACTTTCCACGCCATTGCTGCGCCCCGTGTAATGTAAATACAAGCAATGTGTAATTAACATCATAGCACTATGTGGCCTCTAATAAAAGATTTGTCATCGTAGATCACTCCACAAAATTGGCGTTCAAAAGTGTTCTTTAATCCCAGTACAAAGACTCCAGTGAACTGTTCCGACATCCTTTATGCCCTTCCACCCCCTACCTGGGCGACTATAGTTTCAGAGTCAAACCGTTCCCAGACAAAGTGCTTCGACCACCCCACAACGTCTCTTTCTTTCTACAGGACCCTCCCTCTCTCTTCTTATTACAGCTCTGTGGGAATTGCTATAGAAAGGCCAGCGGGTGGCAAGATGGGTCACAGCTTCCTGTCAGTTAACCCTCATAGTGCTGTGTTGGATTTATGATGTATAATTACTTTAATAAACTGAAAGGGGTTACCTACCTGCAGGGGAGGACTGGACAGGGGGTCTGAAGAGCATTTGCAGTACAATTAATATGTCAAAGAACACTGGGAACTTTTTTGGGGAGTATTAGAAAGCCTTATTACAATTAATAACTAAATTAGAGATATACTTCCCACCTTAAACTATAAACTTAATACAGTATATCTTTGGATGGTGGCCCTGTTCAACTTTGTTTGTGACTCTGCGGAATACCAAGAGCTGCAAATTAAGTTAGTGGTGGAAGACTGCAAAACTTTAAAATGTGTTGCGGTCAATAGATGTGTGCCTGTTCACACCTCCTTGTTTTGTGGCAATTTGGGCCCCAAAGCAGGAAAAAATTGCTGCTGCTTTATATTTTCTAAGTCATGCCCAGGTTCATTATGTAGATCCATTGAGTTGTGTTCAAAAGTAATGGCATTGCAACACACTGCACTGTGCTTGGTGCACTAATGTGTTTGCAGTAATACAAGCTTTTTACCACACATTACCACATTGGTGCGGGGGTGTAAATAAGCCCTAAAGGAAGGGGAATGATTTGGATTATTTGTGATAATGGCATGGTGTTTTATTTAGCAGCCCATATCATTTTCCAGAGCAACAGTCAATGTTTTTTTTAGTATTTCATCGTTAACAATTCATCCATTACAATCATCTTTTTTTATCACACACAGTGATACCTTGGTTCACAAACTTAATTCGTTCCACGACTCGGCAAATTTTCCCTTAGGGTTCATTGTAAATCAGGTTAATCCGTTCTGAACTTTTTTTTTTTTTTTTTTTAACCACAAAAATATGAAACAGAGTACAGTAGAGTATGAAGAGAAAGAACATCACTCTGCACATTCTTGTCACCTTCATTACCACTCTGCACTTTCTTTTCAACAACATGGTTGCTCTGAACAGTCTTGTCACCTTCATTACTGCTCTGTACTTTCTTCTTACCACCATGCTTACTCATGATTTTCTTTGGAGCCATACTGGATGTCTGGTACAGTACAATATGTGATAAAAAGCACACAAAAAAGCATTACAGTGTGCACATGGATGTACAGTACAGTACTGTACACTATGTGCTAAAAAAGCACACCAAAAAGCTTCTTCACAGTACACTTTCAGTGTCTCTCTGTGACCACGATTTCACCTACAGGAAGTCGCGACCATGTGTCAGAGCAGCTTGTGTTTGAGAACCGAAGCG
Organism: Glandirana rugosa; assembly: GCA_018402905.1. Taxonomy (NCBI): domain Eukaryota; kingdom Metazoa; phylum Chordata; class Amphibia; order Anura; family Ranidae; genus Glandirana; species Glandirana rugosa. Next base: position 44,010 of record BLSH010472989.1, on the reverse strand, counting down.
GAGTTTGCGTACCGAAGCAAATTTTTGTGAATTCTTCCATTCGCGAACCAAGTTGTTCATGAACAGAAGCCTCACTGTATACTGTGTGTAAAAAGATGTGTTACAAAAAATATAGTCTTTAATACAACCCCCACTTTTCACGATGGTAGCCAGTGCCCTGTCTTCCCCTATGCACACAATGTGCCACATAATGGTCCATTACAGGTGGCTAGCCCAGACATTTCCATTAATGTGGAAAATTAAAACAGTTTTGATAACAGAAGTAAAATCTGATTACATGAACTTGCTAAGGAGTGTCGTGCTTTTCCATTGAGGTCATTAATCAGACGATGGCTGGCAATCATTCAGAGTCCAGCTATTCCGGGAGAGATTACACCAATTATCGCTCTGGGAGCGTATTAGCCCAGCCATAGTGATAAGACAAGGACAAAACACAGCATTTTCACACATATGTCAGACAGAATCTCATCATTCTGCATCTAGGTGGGACATGAGAAGGCCAGAATTCAAATTCTTTGATGCACCATACAGACATTCACTTGTCTTTCTTTCATGTATTGGATCCCATTATCTCTGACTTTTCCAATTACTGATTTACCCGAGGGCAGTTCAAACCTCCACCCATGGGCCTCTGCTTCGGTCGTACATACGACACTGACTCATTCTAAAGTACTGCGGAAGACGCACCCTGATCGAAGGATAACTTTGTAAGAGGAATGTGCAGGTTGGACCAATTATAGGTTTTCCGTTATTTCATGTGATCCTTGAAAGGGTCAGCCTTTTGGTGGATGCAGGAGAGTTAAATTCACCCTTTGTCCTTCACTCTCTCACCCCCAACATTTATTTATTTATTTTTATTCTTTTTTTTTTTTTATCTGAATAAATACCTTTTTTGCAAGGAGTTACATGGCCTCATGGGTTCTCTAGTGGGCAGTCCTGAATGATGAAAACACATTTGTGGTGCCATTCCCTGCAGCATTCCCCTATAAGCCCAGGGCAGCTTTATGACATACCCCCAGAGGATGGTTCCTGCGCTTACAGGATTTGGGTTGAATGGATGGGTGTATGCCGGTAGAAAATCGGTGTAGGATTCCAGAGCCACAGTAAGCCAGCAGGCTCAAAAGTGCATAAATAGATTTCAAATAAAATACAGTAGATGAAATAAAACCACCGACCCTCATCTTTCAGAAACTCTAGCAGTGACATCTCTGCACTTGCATCCAAGGGTCTGCACACCTCCTTTGGTCATTACCAGCCACCCCACACTCCCTGATGCATCTTATTATTATACAGAGGGCAACAGGAGGCATGAGAACATCCCAAGGGAGTCAAGAAACACAATGAGGGACTATGGCAGGTGGATATCTTCGCTGGAGTCCTCAAAGGGATAAAAAGCCACAGGATGACTCAGCAGGTTTCACACTTTTGGGAAGACTAAACCAAAGGGTTGCAAAATATAACAGCCTACAATCTGAAGTAAAACACAAACAACATCCTACGAAGTATAGGAAAGAATTAAATAGTTTGGATGTAGGTCAACAATTTTGGCCATCTCACTTGCTTTTGTCTAGACATCTGATTGGAACACCGTGTGATTATTTCACTGTAATTCTGAGTCATTTTAAGAAACCATGACAACCAGTAAAAATACACTGAGCATAACAGTTACTGTTAATATCGTGAGATGTTTTTGCTCTAACAAGTTTACTCACGTATCTACCACGGCTGTGGCCAAGTTAGCTTACTATCTGGATTCTATAAAAATTTGCAGCATTAAAAAGGATACACCCAGAGCACAGGTCATCAGTGATAATGAAATAATATTTTTATCCCTGGGTAAACTTTCTGCTGCAATAGTGTTCCTGGATGTGATGGCTTGGAAAGCATCACTTTTGAAGAACAAATCTTAGGTATGAATCACAGACCTACTATTCCTTATAACTGTTATAAATGAGCGCATCGTCTGCAGAGCAACTTCAGATACACCCAGCCTGGGTCCAATAATATATTTTCAGCTTATAGAGTATACTATATTATATACAATATATTATAATGTAATATATAATATTTTTTTTATATTTTTTTTTTTTAGAAGACAATGGAAGACATTTTCCATAAAGACATATATAATTAAAATTTTAATAACCGAACATCAAGGCAATAGACATACAGTATATCTAAAGGATTAGATCTAATTTGTCCAATGAAATGATAGATATCAACAAATCAATCAATTAACTATCCCACCTCGGTCATGAACTTAAAAAACAAAACCCCAATTCCGGGATCCTAGAGTACCGCAACCCACAGGGAAACCTCCCATGGGATAGGAAAATGTCAAACCATTTTTTTTCATAAAAAAGAGGAAAAAAAAAATTAAAGAAGGATTAAAGAATTCCTCCCTTCCCCTCCCTCCCCCTAAATATATAATATTTTATATAATATATACTGTGTATATATTTTTCAGCTGACTTTATTTTTTTTTTTTAAGCTAGTCAAACATACTTATATGCAACATACAGTATGTTTAAAAAATCCTTCGTACCTGGGGAAAGTTTGACTGCAGCATCTTAAAACGCCATTCCAGCAGTTCTAACGATTGTCAGGAAAATACCTCAGCATTTAAATATATATGTATATTTTCATCAAAACTAAAGAAGTTGCTTAGATAATTTAAGAAACATCCAGCTGAATGTGACTAACTACTACCAGATATACACTATCTCACAAAAGTGAGTACACACCTCACATTTTTGTAAATATTTTATTATATCTTTTCATGTGACAACCCTAAAGAAATTACAATTTGCTCCAATGTAAAGTAGTGAGTGTACAGCTTGTATAACAGTGTAAATTTGCTGTCCCCTCAAAATAACTCAACACACAGTCATTAATATCTAAACCGCTGGCAACAAAAGTGAGTACACCCTTAAGTGAAAATGTACAAATTCGGTACAAAGTGTCAATATTTTGTGTGGCTACCATTATTTTCCAGCACTGCCTTAACCCTCTTGGGCATGGAGTTTCCCAGAGCTTCACAAGTTGTCACTGGAGTCCTCTTCCACTCCACCATGATGATATCACGGAGCTGGCGGATATTAGAGACCTTGCGCTACCCCACCTTCTGTTTGAGGATGCCCCACATATGCTCAATAGGGTTTAGGTCTGGAGACATGTTTGTCCAGTCCATCACATTTACCCTCAGCTTCTTTAGCAAGGTAGTGGCTGTCTTGGAGGTGTGTTTGGGGTTGTTATCATGTTGGAATACTGCCCTGCGGCCCAGTCTCCGAAGGGAGGGGATTATGCTCTGCTTCAGTATGTCACAGTACATGTTGGCATTCATGGTTCCCTCAATGAACTGTAGCTCCCCAGTGCCAGCAGCACTCATGCAGCCCGAGACCATGACACTCCCACCACCATGCTTGACTGTAGGCAAGACACACTTGCCTTTGTACTCCTCATCTGGTTGCTGCTAAACATGTTTAACACCATCTGAACCAAATAACTTTATCTTGGTCTCATCAGACCACAGGGCATTGTTCCAGTAATCCATGTCCTTAGTCTGCTTGTCTTCAGCAAACTATTTGCAGGCTTTCTTGTGCATCATCTTTAGAAGAGGCTTCCTTCTGGGACGACAGCCATGCAGACCAATTTGAAGCAGTGTGCGCAGGGCCTCTGATAGGGGGGTACAGCCAGCCCTGGTGTGGGGGGCCCGGAGCACACAGGGGGGCCCACACAGGGGGGATTAGTGACAGATGACAATTGTGTCTCTTTTCCTCCAGCAGATGAAAAAGCTGCTCTCCTTCCCTCTCCCTTGCTACAAGATTTTATCTGATAAGAAAGAGACAGTCCCCTCACTAATCCCCCTACTCCCTGTGTGGGCCCCCCTCCTCTCAGCACTGGAGTTTGTTATCTCTCTAAGGCTCCATGTACACTGGCTTGAAAAAACATTGCTTCTAAAGGAAGTCAGTGTTTTGCCTGTAGAAGCAGCTTAATGTTATCCTATGTGTCCATGCACATTAGGACGATTACAGGCATATTTTAAGCTCAGCGTTTAAGAGACAGAAAAAAAAACCTTCTGGTTCTCCTAAACTCGTCTAAACTTATGAGCGTTTTTTTCTGCCAAGTGAACTGGAGTTTTTTTAAACCCAGTGTGCACAGAGCTTAACTTTTTTCTCTCCCTCTGTCCCTCTGATCCCGGAGCCTTTTTTTCATCTCATCTTCATTTTTATTTATTAACTCGGTTTTATCTTTTAGATTTAGCAGGAATTCTGTGAGTTATGTTGTATTTGTATTTGCTAATAGTTTTATTTTATTTTTAGCAAAATATAGCTTTATTACTTTCTTGGGGGGGCCCTGCCAAATAGTCTGTACAGTGCCCCGCGATTTCTATCAGCAGCCCTGAGTGTGCGGCGTATGGTCTGAGCACTGACAGGCTGACTTCCCACCCCTTCAACCTCTGCAGCAATGCTGGCAGCACTCATACGTCTATTTCCCAAAGATAACCTCTGGATATGATGCTGAGCACGTACACTCGACTGCTTTGGTCGACAATAGTGATGCCTGCTCTGAGTGGAAGCTGTCCTGTTAAACCGCTGTATGGTCTTGGCCACTATGCTGCAGCTCAGTTTCAGGGTCTTGGCAGTCTTCTTATAGCCTAGGCCATCTTTATGTAGAGCAACAATTATTTTTTCAGATCCTCAGAGAGTTCTTTGCCATTAGGTGCAATGTTGAACTTCCAGTGACCAGTATGAGAGAATGAGAGCGATAACACCAGATTTAACACACCTGCTCCCCGTCCACACTTGAGATCTTGTAGCACTATTGAGTCACATGACACCGGGGAGGGAAAATGGCTAATTGGGCCCAATTTGGACATTTTCACTTAGGGGTATTCTCACTTTTGTTGCCAGCGGTTTAGACATTAATGGTTGTGTGTGGAGTTATTTTGAGGGGACAGCACATTTACACTGTTATATAAGCTGTGCACTCACTACTTTACATTGCAGTAAAGTGTCATTTCTTCAGTGTTGTCACATGAAAAGATATAATTAAATATTTACAAAAATGTGAGGGGTGTACTGACTTTTGTGAGATACTGTAGATGTGATGGTCAGGTGTTCACAAGTGCATGAACAAATAATAGCATCCAATCAGAATCTCTCTTTCGTTCTCTCCTTTTAAAAGGAGAGAATCTTCTGGCCAACAAGAATGAGGAATTCTTTCAGTAATAAAGCTCACTGCATATTAATGTTTATTATTAGATAAACTTAACAGTGTTCTTCAGGTCTAACTTATGAAATGAGGGTTCTCTGGCTAAAATAATGCTAAGCATCACACGGTGAAGGCTGAGCTGTTTTTTTTCATGTATAATTGTCATCTATCTGCACTGTACTTATATTTGTAAATGGCAATGATAAACCAAACTCCAATAACCTAATGTTCCCTTCTAGCTCCATCTCCTGACACTGATGTCTGTGGCCTCTCGCATCTACAAGCACCCCAGCCTGAGGAACTCTGTGAACTTAGTTGTAGTAAATGTTCTGGTAGTGGATGAAGATACAGGTCCAGAAGTATCTGACAACGGTGGTCTGACACTACGGAACTTCTGCAGGTGGCAGCAGAAGTACAACCCATCGAGTGATCGCCATCCAGAGCATTACGATACCGCCATTCTCATCACACGTCAGGTATGTGACCCCTAGCAATGACACTTCCTAAAGACTGAGCTTCCAATATACAACACGTCAGGCTCAGAATATCACTTACATCTATTCCAGAACTGACTGCTGCAGTCTAGCCACAGACTCAGGAATATGATACACTGTACAGGAAAACCTCATAGGCAAAGCACTTCTCTTCTAGGCTGCACTGCTAATGTGGGATTCCACACAGATTATTTTATTCATTTTTATTGTTTAGCTAGAGATATTTATCTGTTACACTCGGCAGTAAAATATTCTGCCCGTTTTGTGCACAGTATCAGCTTGCTATATTCACCTGATTCACTTAAGATATTATTCTTGTCTTGGCAAAGTTAACTTATGTTTAAAGTGTAACTACACCCTTTCTGCAGTCACCCGCATAATGTAGGGCCTCCAGCCCCTCTCCCCGCTAATCTTATTCCTGTTACAATCTGAACTTGTACAATGTACAAATGTACAAATTGTACAATCTCCATTGGCGAGACCAATATACCTATATCAGTACAGCCCCATATACACAATGAGAATATTGGAGGAATGATAGTCCATTCTTTTTGCATGCTAGTCTCATATTGAAAATGAAGAGGTTACTAAACTTATGAAAACTCTCATATGATAGAATACAGCTTCGAAAGCGATGTGTTGTATTGTATTGTAATGTATTCTTTAATTTCCAAACATGCGTGGTCTTGGTCTTCCGATTTGTTTTGGACGGATGCTGTACTGATTAAAGTGATTGTAAAGTCTTGTTTTTTTGTTTTTTTTTTAAATAAAAAACATGTAATACTTACCTCCTCTGTGCAGTTGGTTTTGCACAGAGCAGCCCGGATTCTCCTCTTCTCTGGTCCCTCTTTGCTGCTTCTGGGCTCTCCCTCCTATCGAGTGCCCCCACAGTCAGCAGCTTCCTATGGGGGCACCCGAACCGAGTCAGCGCTCCATGTATCCATTCAGACATGGAGCCCCGACCCAGCCCGCCCCCTCTCTGCCCTGATTGGCTGACTGACTTTGATTGACAGCCGCGGGTACAGACTTACCTATGTACCTCGCGACTGAGCCAAGCCCACGGGGGTATCCTTCGACGACTGACACCCCCGTGAGCTATCCTCCCTCTCGGGTCTTCGTCGTTTCTCCCTGGTCTCTTCTCCTCTTAGGCCCGACGAGACACGTTTTGGTTGACGTGTCTCCTCCATTCATAATGTACAAAAAATAAATTTTTTTTTTGTTTTTTTGTTCTGAAATGTTAGTGAAATTAGTCATGTCGTAGGCAGGTTTTGTTTAGCCTTCTGGTTCTGGTGCGTACAAACCTTTAATTTCTTATGTAATGTTATGTTATGTTGTGTAGCGAAAGCTTCGACATAAGATAGTATACTCTCAAAAGTATTCAAATC
>BLSH010472966.1:129195-151536 GCA_018402905.1 Glandirana rugosa | reverse complement strand
CCCCCCCAAAATCACCCCCCTGCACAAACCCTTTCCCCTCCTACATATTCCCTTCTCCTTCCTCCCTCAGATGCAGCAAGTCAGATGGCTGTGTGATGTCCTTCCTCCTAGGCTCTGCAGGCTGCTACAGGGGTATGGTGTCAATGCTTGGGGACACCACTGACTGTCAGATTGTGACTTTACAGAGTTTGCTTACTGGCCCCCTATCCACATTCTATGCTGGGTAGAGATAGGGTGAATAAGCAAACCCTGCACAGTCCCAATCTGACAGTCCCAATCCAGGAGTGCTGCAGTGGAAGAGGAGTTCGAGGGGAAAGAAAGCACAGCCCACTCCTCCTTTTGGTTCTCTTCTGGTTTCCAGGCTCAGCTTGTAACTTCCAGCGCTAAGCTGGAGTAGTGATGCTGCTGTCACTGCACATGTCAGCTTGTAGCGGCAAGAATTCACTATGCTGTATCCCTCCCACCTCACATGATACCACTGCACCTGGGGCAGCCACCCGTCCTGCCCTGCCCTGTCCTAGTGCTGCCTTTGCAATTTGTGCTGTTTTTGTTTTTTCTTTTAAAAAAAGATGCCAGGAGGGAGATATCATTTGCAAGGAAATTAAAATATTTTTACTTTGCAAACATCAGTGTGTTAAAAAAAAAAAATCACTGCTTTTTTGCATCTGTAAGTGTTCCCTAGAGTAGTGTCCATCTCCCCTGACCATGTTATTTTTTTTACACCCCTTTACCTAGGAAATGGACATTTTTAATTTGACAGATTCAGCTCCCATTTCATTTTAATGGTATTGGGGTTTTGCATCCAAACTTTGAAGTTCACCAAACCCTGCTTGAAGTGAACCCAGGGCAGTTTGGGTCTTATCTAGAAAGGATTAACATTTTTTTTTTTGCACTTATCTACCAGATATAAGGAAACATTATGATATATTTAACAGTATTAAAATACCAAAAGGGATCATATAAGCAATGTTTATTGTTAAAATACACACCACTTTTTGAATTCCTTATTTTTTCCATGCCTTGAGAAACTCAGACAAAAAGCTACAGATGAAAAGGGATGCCAGGGAAAGTTGAGCATAGGGACAGTCCCTCTAGCTTAGGCAAAAATTCCAGTTTTCTATTTCTTTATTTTCAGTGATCTACACAGTTAAAAAATGCTAGCAGACAACATGCACCCTTTAACAGTGTATCCATCTTTTAGTTTTTGCAAAAATAACATGATACAACTGTGGGTACAATTTGCAGGTGGATTCATCTAAGTGTAAACACGGTAGATGGTTAGAAGACAATACAATGAAAAAAAACTTTTATAGCTATAAATAAAGGAATTGCAGAATAGTCTGGAGTCTGAGACAGTGGGTAAAGATGCACTTTTCATGAACTCAGGAGCAAAAAAAGGAATATAGTTAGATAGTAAAAATGTAATCAATATGTCTTTTGTCTCTTTTATGACTAGCTGCCATCATTGTGTTACAAATTGTTCTCAATACTGCAATGTCTGCTTGCAATGTATGAAGACCAATTACATACACTATTAGCTATCTTGTGAATCAAAAGTGGTTATTTGGGGTATTGAAGTGGAAACAGATCATATAAAAAGTTAGCTTCTTTTAGGTTAATTTATCAGTCCTACTCTACTGCATACTACCAGCGGTAATTTATATATTGTATAACATAATGTTAATTTTTTGAGTCTCCACAATTTATGAGCAGGCAAATACATTTGTTTTTTCTTTATATTATTGTAACAATTAAACATTTCTAAATGAGCCATGGGATATAGATAACAAGGTAAATACTAATATACCGTAAGCAAATACAGTAAATCTGGCTCCATCTCCAAGTTATCTTCAAACCCTACAACCTGTTTCCAAACAGTCACAAATACTTCCCAGCCATTACAAACTTACTCTTAAAAACAAACACATGAGCGCATGCGCAGGATCTCCGTGATGGCAGCTTAGCCCCGGAGCTCCGTACTGCCCTGTCCTCACAGCCCGAGCCGAGCAGCCACCCAGGATCGAGACATCTCCATCCAGAGGCCCACGACAGCAGGAGACACCAGGACTTGCATCGGGGGCTCCGCAAGCCTCTCGGTGCCTCAGCGCAGCCCAAGCCGGTCGCAGCTGTTAGACGAGGCCACGGCTTCGGCCTATTCATAAGGTGAAGCCGCGGACTCAGGTACCTGGAGTCCAAGGAACGGAGGCACCCATCACTCCCAGGGCTGAAAGAGAGCCCTCTTCAGCGTCCCTCCAGGGGTCCCACAGCCAAGACAGGTAACTTAAAAGTCTGCACTTTCACAGGGGAGTCGGACTGGCATTTGAGGCCACGGCCAGGCCCTCCAGACCGTCATAACAGATATTACTATAGGCCCGGCCCTGGATGTTACCCATCACTGGTGTCCAGGTGAGGAATCCCTTATCCCCTCTTCTCGGGCCAGCGATTCCTGCCATGTCCTAGGCTCAAGAGCACCCAGACTACTCTCTCCCACACTGGGGTTGGAGCTCTGAGGATCTCCTCTTTTTTATATTTACTCTGCACTATATTCTACACTGGGTGGAATTTGAACTCTGATCACTGTTTTATGACACCATTGCAATTCTTCCCTCATTCAGCTACAATATTTGGGCCTCTCATTCTCCATTGCAACCATTTGGGTTAGTGACTCTCTCCCCCTCTCTTTTATTTTAAGGTGACCGCAGACAGATACCGCTCCCCATGTATGCCGCTGCTGTGAGAAGAGACATCTCAAAACACCTGGTCTTTACTACTAGGACCCCTAGTACAAATTCTGTGCCCCCAGGACCACAGCCAGACCCCAAAGACAAACCTGAGGACATGGATGCTGGGGCAGATGGGGGTTCGCAAATCCTCCCTGCCCAGGCTCCTATGCTGCCTGGATCAACCAACCCCCAGGTCCTGTCCCCTGCTTCCACAGTGTCTGCTGGAAAGGACCCTGGATGAAATGTTCTCCTCCCCAAATGGGGACCAAATCCCTAATCCGGGAGTCCCAGTTGACTTGGGGTCCCCCTCACCAGCACGTCACTCGGACCTGAGATTTATGATGGAAACCTTCTCCAAGATGTTATCTAAAGGCTTGGCCCAAACAGCCTCCCAAATTACCTCCATTATCCAATCTGACCTTCAAAACTTGGGTTCAAGGATCGACGCCATTGAACAAAAGACAGACCAAATAATAGCTAGAGAGAATCAGAATGCTTCCCGCATCCAGGACCTCCAAGACCAACTGGAGATAGCCCTCTCTAAGATAGAGGACCTAGAGAACCGTTCTTGCAGATACAATTTTCGAATCAGGGGGATGCCGGAAACCATCTCGGATGTTCTAGGGTCAGTTCGCTGTTTCATCAAAGAAATTATCGCTGACATTCCTGACCACAGGCTGGAGCTCGACAGGGCCCATGGAGCCCTCTAGGCTCCTCACTCTGACGGGCAGCCTAGAGATATTGTAGTCAAGCCTTATTTTTTTGCAGTCAAGGAGGAGATTATGAAGCTTACCAGGAACATGCCACAGCTGTCCTTCCAAGGTCACTCCGTTCAAATTTTTGCTGACATTTCCCCGACCACTATTCAAAAGAGGAGGGCCTTGAAACCCTTGCTGGAGGTCTTAACGCAAAAAGCAATCATGTACTGGTGGTCCTTTCGCTTTCGCCTGACCTTCTTCAAGGGAAAGAGACATGGCTTTTCCTCCTTCCTTGAAGGGGAACACTTATTGATTAAGCTGAATATTATCTCTCTGGAACACGGTTCCTCACTTCTCTAATAATCAGTTGGCTCCTCTAAGCGCTCCTCACCTCAGAGTCCAATCCCCCCAATGTGGAAGAAACAGCAATCCAAGAGGTCCCACCCACCTTGACTTCCCTAGGCCACCTCAGGGTTTCTGTCTCAGACTGGAAAGCCCTTTCGAGAGCTGCAATTGCTTACAACTGTCTTAACATAGCTAATGGCAATGATCCCGTTTGCTGGCCACTTCTGCCCAGGGTCCACCCTGCTCAATCCCATTGCTGTGGTGGGTTACTGAGGGGGTTGGGACCCGGGGCGGAAGGTTCTGGGCGCCCCTTTTGGGTTGGGACCCGGAGGCCTCCATCTTTTGGGTATCCCCTTCATTATATGTTTGCAGGAATGACTTATGGTTTGACTCCTTCTCCTCATGACAGAGCGTGTTGGTCCTTAATGGACATATTGGGTTTCTGGCATGGGTTCTGGGATGGGTTGCTGGGGGGCCTCCTGGCTGGGGGGAGGGGGTCGCCCCTTCGGGGCCTTCCTCTCCTCCCCTCCTCCCCCCCGCCTGTAACTCCTTCTTTGGGGGGGCCCGGGGGGGCACCTAGGTAACATGGTTGTGCTTCTTTCATGGGGATGTTCCTGGTTGTGTTATAAGCTAAGGGCTGTTTTGGGGATGGGGTAGTAAGCATGCTCCTCCCTCTGATCTTGGGCTTGTCCAGATGGTCCGCCTGGGATCAGATGTGATGCTGTCGATTAGGCAGATGTTACAATGTCGATTTCGGGGCATGGGGGCTGGTTCCCCAGCTTCCATGCCCCGATCTCAGAGGGGAATGGCGGCTTTGGGCCATTCCCCCTCTTCTTTATTTCTTTCCTTCTCTGTCCTTCCCTCTTTCTCTCTCTCTCTCCTCTTTGTCTCTTTTTTTTGGTTCTTCTCCAGGCATCAGGAAGGTTCTCCCACAATGGGCAGGATAAGTTACAGATCTCCCCCCGGTGAGAGTCATATCTCCTTCGCTACAGCTTCGGCAAGATAGGGTGAGTTGACCATCAGTGACGCTTGTACTTCCCCTGAATTCCAACATGACTCCCCCTGCTAACCTTTCAGAAATCTTAAAAGTAGCCTCTCATAATGTTCAGGGTCTCAATTCCCCCATAAAGCAAAGAAGTACTTCCAGGCCGCTCACTCACAGCACCTGGAGGTCCTTCTACTTCAAGAAACTAATTTCCCCACTCAATTCAACCCTAGCTTTATCCATGCAGGCTTTCCTCATTTCTTCCTGGCAAATGCCCCGGATAAGACGAGAGGGGTAGGAATCTTTTTTGCAAAAGGCCTCGGGTTCCACACCCGTTATGAAATTCGGGATCTGGAGGGCAGATTTATTCTCTTGACTGGAGACCTTGGGGGTCGCACTCTCACACTAGTCTCCTACTATACACCAAATACGGGTCAGGTTCAATTCTTTCAAACCATGCTGAGCTCCCTCTCCCCCCATTTTGAGGGTATTGTGATTTTGGGAGGGGACTCCAACACCGCCCTTGACCTCATGTTGGACAAGTCAGGGTCGGCCCGATCTCGCCTCCTACAACCCCCAAAAAGGAGTCTGAAGTTTGCTAAACTTCTCAATTCATTAGGCCTTGTAGATATATGGAGGGAATTCAATCCTAACACGAAAGACTATACCCACTACTCTGCCCCACACAAGTCCCTGGCCAGGATTGATCATATTTTTGTGGGGGCCCCCTCTATCCCTTTGGTAGCTAAATCCTTCATAAGGGATTCCCCTCTTTCAGACCATTCCATGGTGGTGCTCTATCTTACGTTCCAGACAAACGCAGGGCCGCGACCACTATGGAGACTGAATGAGGCTATTTTGAACAACCCAGTCCACTGCACTTTGCTAGGGGATGAACTTAAAGAATACTTTAGTCTTAACTCGAGTAAGGAGGTTTCCACTATGGCTCTTTGGGCTGCCCATAAAGCAGTTATGCGAGGCAAGATTATTCATCTTTCTGCTAAACTTAAAAAGGAGAGGAAGAGCGATTTAATTAAATTAGAGCAGGACTTTCACAAGCTTGGTAGGACACATAAGAAAAACCCCTCCCCCCAGTCTTGAGCCAAGCTAGAGGCGGGTAGGGTGGCCCTAAATCTGGCCTTAACCTCCCAGGTTGAAAACCAGGTGCAGTGGTCAAACGCCAAATTCTTACTTCGGAAAGATCAAGTAGGCCCCAGTCTAGCTGCCAGATTATCCCCAAAATTAAAAATCCTTTACCTTACCTAAGGTGAGAGACCCTTCGGGGACCCTCACTCAAAACCCTCAAAGGATCTTGGCCACTTTCAAAGATTTTTACACCAAACTTTATAAATCTGAGATCCTGGATCGCTCCACCTTACCGTCCGATTTTCTTGATAGCGTTCCCCTTCCCACCCTGAACATAGATCACAGTCGCTCTTTAGAAGCTCCAATTTTGGAAATAGAAATTCTAGAGGTAATTAAGCTTCTCAAAAGGGGTACTGCTCCTGGACCAGATGGGTTGTCAACGGGGTATTATAAACAATTTGGGTCTATCTTAGCCCCTCATTTAGCAAACTTCTTTAACTCTCTGCATGGGGGTACGTCAATTAATGAGGATCTCAACTCGGCCACTATTACGGTTATCCCAAAGCCAAACAAAGACCCCCTCAGAGGTCGGTAACTATAGGCCCATCTCTTTAATTAACAATGACCTAAAAATATTAACCAAAATCCTGTCTAATAGATTGTCAGCTTTCATTGTGGATTATATACATAGGGACCGAGTGGGATTCATTCCTGGCATACAGGGTTCCGACCAAATTCGCAGGGCTGTGGATCTTATCTCACTTCTCGGATCGGGGTGGGACAGGAGCCCGGGTCAGGAAGGGTTCATTCTATCAGTTGATCTCCAAAAGGCCTTTGACACGGTGGAATGGCCCTACCTATTTGAGGTCCTTGGGGGTTTGGCCCATACTTCTTGCAAACTCTTAAAGCTTTATATTTCAATCCTAGAGCTAGCATTCGACTGCAAAACTTTCTCTCAGATCCGTTCAGCATTCATAGAGGTACCAGGCAGGGCTGCCCGCTCTCCCCATTGATCTTTGCAATCGGCATCAAATCCTTGGCAATAGCTATTAGAGAACACCCAGACACAAATGTGCCCTTTTTGCAGATGACCTTTAATTATTTATCTCGTCCCCCCTCGTCTCTGCCCAAAACATTATTAATCTGTTGCAGGATTTTGGTAGGGCCTCAGGTTTAATGATTAACCTGTCTAAATCCGCTGCTCTCAATGTGAATGTTCCTGAGGGAATAGTTCAACAGCTCAAAAACAGGTATAATAACATAACCTGGAGCCCAGCGCAGATCCCGTATTTAGGTATTAATTTGGCGGCTAGGATTGATTACCTTTATTCAATCAACTATCCCCCATTATATAAACAACTTCAAGACGACCTAACCCTTTGGGGGAAAATGGGTCTCTCCTGGTTGGGCCAAGTGAATTCGGTCAAGATGGATTTTATATTTCTTTTGGGCCCTACCCTTCCCAATTAGTAAGTCACATCTGCTCAAACTACAATCCCAGATTAAAAAATGTATTTGGGGTAATAAGGGTTTCCGCTGTCCGGCTGAGGTCCTATAGAGACGTCATTGCCAAGGGGGCCTTGGACTCCCTAACCTCTGGAGGTACTACCAGGTGGCCCAACTGGCACAATTCTCTACCATCTATGCTAGGACAAATAGACCTGATCGGGTAGGTGTTGAGAGACAGGCTGTCCCTCTTAACACCATAGATTACTTGGTATGGACTCCTCCCAAATTTAGGCCTGCTATCCTGTCCCCCACTCTATCCCACTCATTAGCCCCCTGCGATCACCTATTCAATACCATAAAGCTGGCCTCCTCCTCCCGCCCCCTACAGCATATCTTTAATAATCCCCTTTTCCCCCAGGACAGGATATCCAAGCTTTCAGATGGTGGACCAACAAAGGTCTCTACAGAATTGGACATTTTCTCTCCTCTTCTGGCCCCATCTCCCTGGAACATTGTGTGAAAAACTGGATATGCCCCCATCTGAAAGGTTCTGATTTCAACAAATTCACCATTTTATAGCGCTGATTTGGAGGTCCACACGGGCTTCAGGAGGAGTTACTCCGTATGAAAAATGGTGCTCTGAAACCCCCTCTCAAAAGGGAGGCGTCTCTATAATATATGCGTCACTGGTTGATCACCCTGAGAAAACCCCATATGCCAGGAGTTGGGAGGGGGAGCTAGGCTTGAGTTGGGGTGTGGACAGATGGTTTGACCTCTTTCTGAAATCCTTCAAGGGGTTAGTAAACATTACACTGATGAAGCTAGTGTGAAAGTGATCTCTCGCTGGTACCTGGTCCCTGCCCGACTCGCATCCATGTTCCCGAACTCTTCTCCATTATGCTTTAGAGGCTACCGCATTCAGGGTTCATACTTTCACACCTGGTGGGAATGCCCCAAGATTAGGGGTTTTTGGAACAGAATCTTCTCTTTGCTACGGAAGGTTACAGGCCAGCCTATACCACAAATTAAAGCATTATTAAATCTCAGACCAGCCAGACTTTCAAAGTCTTTAAACAAATGAACCCACTTTATTCTTTTGGAAGCTAAATAGAGTTGAGTGAACCTGAACTGTAAAGTTCGGGTCCGTACCAATCTTTAGGGTGTCCGTGACCTAGACCCGAACCCAGACATTTGAAAAAAGTTTGGGTTCGGGTTCTGGGTTTGGGTATTTGATCATGCATGTTGAATAGCTGCAGGGCAGCCAATCAACAAGCGTTTCACTCGTTTGCCCTTAGAAGCCATCACAGCCATGCCTACTAATGGCATGGCTGTGATTGGCCAGTGCATCATGTGACCCAGCCTCTGTATAAGCTGGAGTCATGTAGTGTTGCATGTCACATGCTCTCAGGCTAGTCTAGGGAGAGGATGCTGCCGGCGCTGTGAGGGACAGATTGCAGATATTAATAACATCTCATCCTGCATTACAGAACGATCTGATTCTGGACTAGGTAGAGATTACTGCTACTGCTTTGAGGGAAAGATTGCAGATCTCATCCTGCATTACAGAATGATCTGATTCTGGACTAGGTAGAGTCTACTGCTTTGAGGGACAGATTGCAGATCTCATCCTGCATTAAGCCTCGTACACATGGGATGACGATGGTACGTACGATCGTCACAAATCGTATGTTGCATAATGTAACTTGCATACTGACTGCACTACACGATTGTACGAGCACAGAAAGACCGTTCAGGTGCATGTAATTAGCATCTGGCCATTCCTGACTTCAGAGCATGCGTTTTTTGCACAATACAACTTGTTGTACCAACTGCTCTGTACACACGATACAACGGTCGTATGAGCGCTTGTTGGTACGACCAAGTTTTCTAGTTTGCTCATACAACTCCCTTGTACAACCGTCGTAAGTGCGGCTGTTCTAATCGCGCATACGAACGATCGATATCGCATACAATGGTCGTTAGTACGACCGGTTGTATACGATTGTCGTCCCTTGTGTATGAGGCATTACAGAAGGATCTGATTCTGGACTAGGTAGAGTCTACTGCTTTGAGGGACAGATTATTGTTCTAAAATCATCGCCTACTCCTATAGGGTCAGGTTCCTGTTGTTGCTGTAAGAGACAGATTATTGTTCTAAAATCATCGCCTACTCCTACAGGGTCAGGTTCCTGCTGTTGCTGTAAGGGACAGATTATTGTTCTAAAATCATCACCTACTCCTATAGGGTCAGTTTCCTGCTGTTGCTGTAAGGGACAGATTATTGTTCTAAAATCATCACCTACACTGCCACGGTCACGGCCTAGTCAACCTCTAGGCTCCTACTCCACATCCACCCCCCCTTCCCATTTTTATTTTTTTTTATTTGATTTTATTTTCCCTATCCCCATTTTTTTGTAGGGCACTTGTCCTACTCTTACCCCCATTTTACTTCCTTTTGCAGCCCTCTAGCACTTGCCAGGACTTTTTTACAGCCATTTTTGTGCCGAAAAGTTCGGGTCCCCATTGACTTCAATGGGGTTCAGGGTCCAGGGTAAAGTTCGGATCAAGTTCGGTACCGAACCCGAACTTTTTTGCGAAGTTCGGCCGGACCCGCCGAAACCGAACATCTAGGTGTCCGCTCAACTCTAGAGCTAAACTAACCTTAGCAAAGGCTTGGAAAAAAACTTCTGTTTCCTTCAACGCAGCTAAAAAAAAGATCACTTGGATAATGACCCAGGAAAATATGCCAATATCCTCCTTGACTCTTTGGCCAAATTTAATATGATATGGGATCCCTGGCGATCTTATCTCAACTTGCCCATTTCATAAGGTCCTACGTTTGTATCCGATAACGCCTCCTAGGTGCCTGTTCCCTCTTCCTCCTTTTAACCACCTAACTTCTTCCTTCTTTTTCTTTCCTCCTTCCTTGTATCTTTTTCTTTTCTTGTTTCTAGGTTAAAACATCATTGCTTTTAATGTATGGTCGCAAATTAATGATGTTGAGGGGACACTCGATCCCAAGAATACGCTTCAGGGGTTAAGTTGGCTTTTGTTATATCAAGGCTCACTTTGAGGGTGGACTTCTCGGCTCGGACCTGATCCGTGCCCAGGTACAGTTTGTTCCCAATTGGGGTGCTGAGCGATGGGTCCGGGGACGATCCGGTGGTCTCGCTCTAAATAGGCAGAATGGAAGCACTGCTATTCATGCACCTGTTCATACAGTATTTCTCTTTTTGTATGCTTATGTGATTTTGGTGTAAGGCCCTCCCTTACCTGCAGTTTATGTTTGCTTCTGTATTTGAAAATGCTAATAAAACTCTTTAGAATAAAAACAAACAAGAGTCTCAGCATGGCTGCTTGAGCCAGGAGCTCTGCGCCACCGCCCAACAACGGAGCCTGCCCTGACTCCACAACCCCTCAGAGACTGACCAGGAGGGGGGATCCTGACCCCCAGACAAGGCAGCTGCCCCTCTGAATGGCCGGACCGGCCGCTAAAAAGTATTTAGGGCCACTCTTCGCCGCAGCCTCTCAGCATGGGTGTACCAAGATGGCCGCCGCTCCGGTCGCTGCTTCAGGGTTCCATGAGGCACAAAGCACAGAAGGCCTCAGCAACCTCAACCGCATGAATCACAGGCAAGTGCTCTCCCCTGCCACCCTGACCTTCACCCCAGGAGCCCATGGAAGCAATCTGCAGGTCGCCACGCCATCTCCCACCTCCACTGAGTCATTACTAGGCCGCATCCAGGGGGAATATTCATCTCCTCCTCTGGGGCTTAACAATCCGACCCTGCAGTCACCAGTCACCCCCAACCAAGGGCTCTCCCTACAAGTGGAGGACCTCTACCAAAAATTTTCCTCCCTTCTAGAAAGTGGTTTAGCCAACACTGTGGCCACAATAAAGGGGAAATCAAAACAGACTTCCAAATGCTGGGGGTCAGAATGGAGACGATTGAACATAAACTTGATACCACAGTGGCAATATCTAATCAAAACTCTGATCTTCTCAGCACTCTACGGGATCAACTGGACACAGCCTTATCTAGAATTGACAACCTTGAAAATAGGTCGAGAAGATACAATTTTAGGGTCAGAGGTCTGCCCGAAGTGATCACAGACATCACTGATGCAATTCAGGACTTAATCACCAGCCTTCTGCCTGACACCCCAAAACACCGTCTGGAACTGAATAGGGCCCACAGAGCTCTGGGTCCCCCCAGGAAGGATGGCTATCCGAGAGACATTATAGTCAAGCCTCACTTCTATGCTATCAAGGAGGGGGTCATGAGACATGCTAGAACAACATCTTGTATCGTCTGCAAAGGCCATCCAGTGCAAATCTTTGCTGACTTGGCCCCCTCCACGATTCAAAGATGGAGAGCCCTAAAACCTCTGCTAACGGTGTTGACACAGAAGGAGATTAAATATAAATGGTCTTTCCCATTCGCTGTCAAGTTCACCTTCAAAGGCAGGGACTATGCCTTTTCCTCTCTCCAGGAGGGAGAGAGGCTGCTACTGCATCTGAAAATAATCTCTCAGGAATCTGACATGGACACCTCCAACAACGTCCCGAGTTCCGCCAAGAGGCAGTCTCCCACCACCCCTGGGACCCCACTGTGGACAAAGGCCAAGCCGAAATGAGCCAAAGACAATGGCCCACCATGAAGCTGCTAAAGATGCTTTTTCTATGGTCTGACTTTACGGCTCTTTTCATGTCCCCCTTTCAATGAGCGATCCATGCGCATCTCTGATTCCTCTGAAACTGTGAGGAGAACTTAAGTTATAGTCGTTTGGTTTATTGTTGAGAGCAAGCCTGAATTTAGAGTGCCAGGCCGCACACATTCCCTGCTGACCTGTATCTAGTCAGCCGGGAACTCAGCTGCCTGGCTTCTCTTTTCTGGATTTTTCTCATGGTTGTTGACCCCTCAGTGGTCTAAAAAATCTAAGACTATGTGTCAAATACCCGAATCTCTTCATATTAGGACATGCAATCCAATATGTTTAAATATTTAAATATTTCATTGTTGGTCCCCTCTTTGGGGGAGTACATCTTTTTGGGTCTGGCTCTGGGGGGCACGTATCTACCGCTTAGACCCAGGATGGCCTAGGTTTGTGGTCAGTTTACATGTTTCTTAAAACTGTTAGTTAAAAGGGCTCCTTGGTAGGGGGTGGTTCCCCTGCGCCACTGCCTTTTCCCCGGACCTCTTCGAGTAAGCTGGGTAATAGGACATCTGGCTGTGTTGCCAGACATTTTTCTGTTTACTAGGGGGTGACCAAGGGGTTTTTCCTTTCTCCCCCCTTGATCATATGACCCTCTTTTGGAGAAAGCAGTCCTTATCAGGGCTACAAAGTAGCAGAGCTATCTTCACAATTTTCACTCTCTTTCTTTTTCAACTTCTCCCCAATCTATTCATGTCCCTCCTAACCTCTTACTTTTCTTTCAGAGTATTCATCAACAAGGTTGCCTACTACAGGACAAGCACGGGATCCCAGGCTGCCCAGCTCGCCCAGACTGTCAGTGAAATTGCACAATGGACCCCAGGGAGGGTGAGTGACCATAGATGCATCATCACATTCTACAGTAGGACTAATGACTGACCACACACAAGTTCCCCTGAAGGTCGCTACTCACAATGTGCAGGGCTTCAACTCACCTATAAAGCATAGAAAAATCTGTGACCATTATAAATCCCTAAAGTTAGATGTCATCCTGCTTCAAGAAACGCACTTCTCGGTTCAATACAACCCAAAACTTCTACACTCGTATTACCCGCAATTGTATCTTGCCAATGCAGAGAACAAGACCAAAGGTGTGGCTATTCTACTTTCTAAAACCTGTAACTTTACATGGTTGTCAGATGTTAGAGATCTGGAGGGCAGGTATATCATGGTCAAGGGGAGCATAGATGGTCAAATCTTTTCTCTAATTTCGTATTACGCCCCCAACAAAGGTCAGCTTCAGTTTTTTTTAAAAATATTGGACGCTCTCTCTCCCCTCTTGGAAGGCACAATCATTTTTGGAGGGGACTCGAATGTCGCCTTCGATCAGAGTCTCAATAAGACTAGGCCTCCAGGCCGTCAACTACTCCATTCGACTAGAGTTAGTCTGCACATTGCAAAATTACTTCACTCATATAACCTAGTAGATGTATGGAGGAAAATGCATCCCTCTAAGAGAGATTTTACTCACTTTTCTAGTCCCCACAACTCTTACTAGAGGATCAACGACATACTAACCCCCTCATATGTCTTACCCAACACATTAGATTCCCACATCCACGATACAGTCCTCTCGGACCATGCTATAGTCTCCCTCTCTGTTCGTACCCGGGCCAAGGCTTTCCATACACCGCACTGGAGACTTAATGAATCTCTACTGGCAGACCCAATACGAGTGGCAGAACTAGATAAATACTTGCAGGAATACTTCTCATTCAATAAGGTGGGGGACACTTCGGTAGAATCAATATGGGCAGCCCATGAGGCCTTTATAAGAGGAAAGTTAATACAAATGGCCTCTAAGATCAAAAAAGAGAGAAGGGCCTCCCTTAAGAAATTAGAGGAATCCTTCCTAGCAATTAAAGCTGAGCACAAAGCAAACCCCTCTCAACAATTATTGGACAGTTTAGACAAGGTCAAGATACAGCTCAATCTTGCCCTCATTACAAAAGCAGAAAAAAACATCAGATGGAGTAGAAATAAATATTACACCCAGGGGAATAGCATGAGTTCTCATCTGGCGAGGAAGCTGACCCCGCGTGTCAGACACTCTACCATGCCAAAGATTAGGGTTGCTGGCAATCCCCCCTCGGCTAACCCTGAAAAAGTCTTAGGCGCCTTCCAAAATTACTATGAGAAACTATTACAGCCCCTTGCCAATAGAGAATACGGAGGGAATTGTAGGTTTTCCTTGATTTTCCTTGCTGCCCCCTCTCTCCCTTAATCTTTGCAATTGCAATAGAGACCCTTACCATTTCTATTAGAAGCAACTCCACTATTAAAGGGGTTCTCTGCGGCCAACAGGAGCACAAATGTGGCCTGTTATCTGATGATATCCTCTTATTCATTATCTCTCCAATGACTTTGCTCCCTAACCTCTGCCAACTTCTTGACAGTTTCTCTATTATTTCTGGCCTTAATTACACTAAATCCCAAGCGCTCAATGTTTCATTGCCCCTGAGATAACCTCAATCTTGAGGAAGGACTTCAAATTTGAGTGGAGTGATTCCTCTATCAAATATTTAGGCATAAACCTTACTTCTAAATTTGAAACCCTCTACACCAATAACTACCCTCCTATGTATAGTAAGCTAGAGGCAGATCTCAAGCGATGGTCTAAACAAGAAATTTCATGGATAAGAAGAATAAACTCAGTGAAAATTACCTTAATGCCTAAACTCCTCTATCTCTTCCGCTCGTTACCCATTCCAATACGGAAAGATCATCTCTCCTCTTTTCAAAGTAAAATCCTTAAATTTACATGGGGTTCTTCAGGATATAGGATCCCCTAACACTCAGTATATCTCCACAGGCGTAGGGGAGGCCTCGGTCTACCCCACCTTTTTAAGTATTTTCTGGCCGCCAGGTTAGCACAATTTTCAATAATCTACTCCAGATTCGAGAAGCCGGACTGGGTGCGGATAGAGAGGCAGGTCACCCCACGGCACACACTTGACTACCTTCTGTGGTGCCCCCCCAAAAATAGGCCCCCGATCATGGCCCTGACTTTGTCCAATGAGCTGGTGTTGTGGGATAAACTGAGACAACTTCCGTCATTAGTTTCTCACACCAAACCATTAGCACACATCTTTCATAACCCTGATTTTCCTCCAGGGTTAAATATTAAAGCCTTTCAATGGTGGTTGAACAAGGGATTATTCCGAATAGGACATTTCTACACTGCCACTGGCCCGATATCCATAAATTATTGTGTGAGTAAACTGGACCTCCCTGATTCCGAAAGATTCAGGTTTAGCCAAATATCTAACTTCCAACATAGTATCTGGAAAGACAAGCTTCTCCCCCCTAATTTTACAGCTTATGAACGGTGGTGTGGTCAGTCCGTTGTACAGAAAGGGGGCATCTTGGTCATATATGAAGCTCTCTCCCTTTCTTTTAAGAAATTGGCTTTCATGATTGCCTGGAAATCAGATCTCCAGTTCAAATGGGACCTTGAGAGTTGGCAGATTGCCTGTTTTAAATCATTTAAAGGTATCCTGAACACCACTATATCAGAAGCCAGTTTAAAAGTTATCTCGAGATGGTATCTAACCCCAGCCAGACTGGCGAAGTTCTACCCGACAGCGGGTCCTCTGTGCTTCAGGGGCTGTCAGCTCATGGGTACCATGGCTCACGTGTGGTGGGAATGCCCTAGAATACGCCCTTTCTGGTCTAAAATATTCCATTTAATTAAGAAAGTTATGGGTTGCCAGCTACCGAGGTCCCCCACCATTGCTCTTCTGAATGAACATATCCCACAGGCTTCCAAACATAACAGGAAATTAATCCATCATATTTTACTAGGGGCCAAAATCACTATAGCCAGGGCATGGAAACAGCAGCGGGGCTCGCTGAAAGCGGCTACCCATAAAATCTCATGGCTAATGACACAAGAAAAGATGGCAAGCATCTTAACAGATAATGTGCACAAATTCGAAGTAGTCTGGGAACCATGGCCAACTTTTATGGGTATTTCTCTCATTCCTGGTGTTCCAGTTCCCTGAGATTGTATAGACGGTAATATGGTTGCGTAATACTCCTTCCCTCCTTCCCTTTCTTCTCTCCTCCTTCTCCCTCCTCCTCATCTGTCCTTTCTGGTGGCTACGGCCACTCTTCTTCTGCTTTGCAGGGCGGTCATAGCTTCCACACAATGTGTAAGACAACAGGGCGGATATTGTCTAGTTGAAATAACCAAAGCCCGCTATCCCGGGGGCACCTGATGGGACTGGAGGGTACTTTGCAGTGTACGAGGTTAGGAAGGGAGTATGGGGGGGACTCTGCCCCCAGCACAGCATGATCCCTCCTGTGGTACCGTGGGTTTCGAGGACTCCCCAGGCCCTCTTTCCTGGCTAACTACATCTCGGAGCTGGTGACTATCCAGAATAGATTACTCTGTTGGTTTGACTTCCTAGTCCCAGTCGTGTATTCTTGTCAAATTACAGGTTGATACTTCTTTAGACGTTCTCCACTGTTTATTATGTCTTCATACCCCCTGATACACATTTATTGTACCAAAAATTCCTCAAAACTCATCTGTCCTGGTCGGAAATGACTGCTTATGTTTATTGTACCTTTGAACAATTTTCAATAGAATATTTTGAAACAAAAAACAAACACATGTAACTGAGCCCATATCTTTTTGAAGGACCCACTGTGTATTTCTTCCAAAATAAATTTTATGAAAAATATAATATTTAGTAAGGCATTAGTAGTACAAATTTGTTAATGTAACGCTTAAACCCAAACATAAAAATATACCAGTCTTTATTTTTCCTGTTATTTTCACATGGTGACTTGGTAATGCATTTCCCATTCTAGGGTCTAGGGTGACAACGTGGGCACAGAGTGTGCCAAATGTGCCTGGGCATGCCCTAATCACCCCATGTGCATTAGAATTATCCAGGGCTGGCACCAGGTGGGTGGTTTGAGGGTGCCAGTGTAAATGCCCCAACTATATTAAAGGCCAGGCTCAACTTTAGAAACACGTTACACATGTTTTCAGTGTGCAGCGTAATACGCTCCCAATCAACTGTCTCCAACCACCAGAGCCCCCTGTGACAGCAGGTGGCGTTCATGCGTGTTTAAGCTTTGGGATGCACACCCTAATGCAATAGGCTGTACTCATCTATAGTTACAACACTCACTCATTGTATTATATCTTTAGATGAGCAGAGTTGTCACCCTAGGACAGAACATGTTTTAGAATTACAAGACACTACAGCTGAATGAATAAGGCCAGGTTCCCATAACAAGAGGTTTGGTAATCCAGCAGGAAATCCACAAACCACTCATTCACATGGGGGGGCCCGGGATCTGGGGGGGCCCTTGTTAAGCCCCCACCCGCAGATCCCCACAACCACTGCCCACGGTTGTCTAGAAGAAGCCCTTGTCCTCATCAACATGGTGACAAGATGCTTTGGGGTGGGGGAGGCAGAGTCAACTTCACCCCAAAGCACTGCCCCATGTTGAAGGCATGTGGCCTGGTATGGTCCAGAAGGGGGGGCACTCGCTCGCCCCCCCCCCTTACTGGGTTGCCAGGCTGCATGCTCAGACAAGGGTTTGGTATGGATTTTGGGGGGGACCCCACGCAGTTTTTTTTTTGTTTGTTTTCGTAATTTTGGCGTGGCTGTTTTTTTTTAAATTTTTTTTTGTATTGCCGGAAATAGCTTGCAGCCGCGATAATAAATTCAAATGACATTTTTTTTCTTTACAAATGTCAGTTTTGCTGCAGCAAATTCTATACTAAGGGGACCCCCAGGTACTATATTTAAAGGAATTTTTCACTTTTATTGTTTCACTTTAAGCATCATTAAAATCACTGCTCCTTTAAAAACAATCTTTTTTAAAAGATGTTTTGCATTGATACATGTCCCCCAGGGCAGTACCCAGGCCTCCATACCCTTTTATGGCTATTATGGTTTAATAATTTGTATAAAAGCCTGGGGACTTTTGCTTATTCATGTTCAGGTCCCATAGACTTAAATATATTTTGTGGCTTGGGCCGAACTTTTCCCTGTTCGTGAGTTCTGTTGCGAACCAAACTGGGGGGGGGGGGGGGTTTGGCCCATCACTAATGTGGACCCTCTAGTTACAGTGTAAGGTATAGACAATGAAGGCTGATAGGCTTACCTGAGAAATGTAAGCCAACAGCAGGTTTATAATAGAAAAGGGCTACAGTTAGTTCCCATATGGGGTAGGCGGAGTACGACCTTCATACATAAGTTCTCTATTTGCCGATAAATTTGTAATAATACTTCTCAATTTATTGACCAATGCAGTAGTGTAACCCTTGATTGTTTAATCTAGGAATATATGTTAAACGTGGAACGTCGTTTGAATTATATCCTATTTGTTAATGCTTTATTATTATAACTAATGAAAATTTAAAGTTAAAAAAAATGATAGAAAAGGGCACCATGAAACAGGTTAAACCTGGGATTTGTATCTATGTAGTAGGAACCACACTGGAGCACACTAGAAGAGGGAGGGCCTGGAAACAGGACTAAGATCACTCTAGATTAGATAAGACATAGGAGTTGGATCAGGACTTGCTGAAGTAAGGTGATTGTCCCACATGAGAGCAGTTGATGAGAAATTCCCCACAGGAGGAAATCTAAAAGCCAGCAAGTATGCAACAGGGACCCCATCAAGAGGTTTAATCTTTGCTGCATGTTGAAGCCAGGTTACCACCCCCAGTTTCATCCTGCTCAATTTCCAGGGACCATGAGTCAAAGGTCATAAGGAAAAATCAAAATATGAAGGCTGTCTTTGCACACGGATGGTCAGGAGCAAGTCAGAGGTCACTGCAGTCAGCAGACACAGTAAACCAGGAACAAGCAGGAGGTCAGGACTGGCAACAGACATGGATAACAAGAAACAATCCAAAAGTTAGTACACAGGAATCAGTGGAGGATGCAGACTGGATAGCAGGAAGGCATATCAAGAGCTTGGCAGCTAGATGCCAAGCTTGGCAAGTGTCAAGTTTAAACAAGACAGGCAAAAGGAGATAGGCACTCTGATAGGCCAGAGCCAGGCAGGGATCAGTAAGGGGTTCTGCACAAATAGGCTGTGGCATTATGGGGGAGTGCCACAAAGATAAACTTTGGCCTTTCAGGAAAAGAGTGCCACTTCAATTGGCTGATGCAGGCAGGAGAGGGGCAGCACTCTGATACACAGCCATACAGAGCAGAAGCAGAGGTGGTGCTGGATCAAGGAAGGTAAGTAGCACTGACAAATGGATTGACATCAGAGGACATTATTTACATGTTTTTTATTTTTATGCTATTGTTACTAAAGGATTTCATGGTGTTGATTTTGGAGGCTTTACTTAACAATAAGTGGGCTTCCAGATTTTTACATGCCCCCCCCCCTTCAAACCTCCACATGCTTTTTGGGGGAAAGGATGTGATGAGGAAGTCCTTGTCCCTCATCATTATAATAAGATGCCTTGCCTGGGTGGGAGGGTGGGGCCCCCCAATCCATATCAGGCCCTTTGGCATGGGCCCTTTTGATATCACAGTGTCACTGTTTTCTCATGGTATGTATGTCACCATTTAAAAAAATTGGTCAGTTTTCAGAAACAGCTATCCTGATGTTCTTGGGCTTGTGTGTACACCTTTTTATAAGAAGAGTTCACACCATACATAATCAGATGGTTAGATCTGATAATCAACCTGGAAAATCACCCACCCGGCCTATTGTCAAATATCCTGTGAGGACGTCATATGAAATCCTTCCAGGATCGTGCCTCTTACTCCTAAGTCACCCACTGTGTCCGGTGGATATGATGACAGATTATTTTACCAGGCCACTGCCTGTCATGTGACTACTGTGACCAATCACAGCAATCACATGACAGTTGTGTACCATGGATGACCTTCATTCATAGCCATTCATTGTGCAATGTTGTGTTGACCACTGTGATTGGTCCCAGATGCTTCACTCTGTTTGTAAAAAAAAGTGGCCAGAGATTGCTTTAATCTTTACCAGAATATCATCCTACTTGCCCTGCAGGAGTGGCATGGATTTTAAGGAGAAATGCAAAAATCAAGAAAAAAAAGCTTGGGATGCTCCCCTAAAATCCATACCAGACCTTCATCTCAGTATGCAGCCTGGCAGGCTAGGAAAGGAGTATGAGCGCCCCCCCCCCCCAAGCCATACCCTTAACATGGAGGTATTCCTTGGGGGGCCCCTTACTGGGGCTGTGGGGGTCTACAAGCCTATGGGAATGTGGAAGCCCCTTTATTATTAAGGGTTCTATAGGAAATTTGTGCTGTTTGAAAAATTGTATTTATGTATCTCTCATATATACTGTATATAAGTACTGTTGGGCTGGTTTGTCAGTCTTTTGCATACACAAGCTTTGTTTAGCACACTACTTATTCAATTTCTGGTTTCTGTTTGAATATATTAGTGTGTTTAACGCAATGTATCAGATATAATTCTTAACTGACAAAGGACTGAGAGCAGTCTGTTATCACAAACCAAATACAATCTGCTGGATATGATGCAGATTTTAACTGGTTTGTGATAATGACTAGGGATGGGCTATATGAACGTAAGTTCGACTTGAACATCGGCTGTTCATTTGTTCGTAGAACAACCAAACATATGGGGCGCTCACGGAATGTTTGCCCACCTTGGAGCGCCCCATAATGCATTGATAGATCGTAGTGCATTGAAGGCTACTGATTGGCCAAAACATGCACATGACCCGTATACTTTGGTCAATCACAGTGCAATGTGCTGTGAGCGCTATGATTGGCCAAAGGCAGGGTGCCTTTGGCCAATCATGGCTCAAGTCCACACCCCACACTATATAAGGCTGCTTACACGGCATAATAATACAGTGTAGAGTATATAGTGCAGTTAGTGTAGTGTATATAATAATACAGTTTAGAGTATTAGTGCAGTCAGTGTAGTGCATTTAATAATACAGCGCAGAGTATATAGTGCAGTCAGTGTAGTGTATATAATACAGTGCAGAGTATATAGTGCAGTCAGTGTACTGTATCCCCCCAAACACTGCTATGTACCATTTGGATATGAGCTCATGTATACCGCATTGATGTAAGTTTTTATACCGTTTTTAATAAATTCTTCATAAGGATTCTATGCTATGGCAAGATTTTTGTTTTCTTGCATGGATGGATGAGTCATCTTGATGCTGCAGCTTTTGGTGACTTGAATACTTGTTTTATGGGGACAAGGTGCTTTTGGGGCTCCCCAAAGCACCCTCCCCATGTCGAGGGCATGTGACCTGGTATGGATAAGAGGGGGGGCACTGCATGCTCGGATAAGGATCTGGTATGAATTTTGGGGGTACCCACACCTTTTTTTTTTTATTTTGGTGTGGGGTTCCCCTTAAAATCCATACCAGACATGAAGGGCCTGGTATGGACTGGGGGGACCCCACGCCATTTTTATTTTCATTTTTTAAAATCTGCATTGCCCTAAGCTGGCAATACATTACAGCCGTGAGCAAGTTTAAATTACATTTTATCCTTTAGAAATTTCATTATAGCTGCGGCATGTTCTATACATCACACAGATGCACCACTTTACAGGCAGACTAAGGGAACCCCCCCAGGCATGATATTTAAAGGAATATTTCATTTTTGTTGTTTCACTTTAAGCATCATTAAAATAATTGCCCCTTTAAATACTACTGTTTTGAAAACTTTTTTTTTGCATTGATACATGTCCCCTAAGGCAGTACCCGGGTCCCCATATGCTTTATATGGCAATAACTTGCAGATAAACCTTTAAAATTGGGACTTTTGATTTTTCATGTTTGTGTCCCTCAGACTTTAATAGAGTTTGCATGTTTGCTAGAACTTTTTGTCTTTTTGAGATGTTCTGGTCCAAACCGAACCGGGGGTGTTCAGCCCATCCCTAATAATGGAGTATAGGTGATATTGCGCTAAGGCTTGTGAGGAGTGTGATGTATATACAACGTATAAAACAAATAAACCAATAAATCAATATTGGGGGCGAGCAGCTACTACATAAATAACCAAATAAACAAAATATGCAACATATATGTAGTGTGAGGAGTGTTCGGAATCGCGTTATAGTGGATATGAGGTAATAATCCCTACCCGACTTGTGGGGGCCAAGCCAAACCTGGTCTTGTAGAGTTTTTCTGTTTTTCAAGATCGTTTGTACGTTTGAGATAATTTCAGACTCCCTGTGTTTGTACTTTTTAGTTTTCAGGGTTAAAATTTCCAAATAGACGTTCAATAACGGTATATTTCGTATACCCCTGGGCCCATGACGGAATCCCCTGTACATAGTTACGTTTTTTTTTCAAAAGTTTTGTCATCATAAATTTCCCCGT
>BLSH010472966.1:114221-128742 GCA_018402905.1 Glandirana rugosa | reverse complement strand
TAGAGGAGAAGCTGAGGATCTTCCTATCCCTACAGTGGTTCAGTTTACACACTCTACATTTTCTGCACGGATAGAAGCCCTTTAAATTATGGAAGAAGGATGGTCGCACAGTCATTCCTGACTTGCATGAACTCTCTCAGGGTTGATTATATGTGTCTAGAAACTCACTGTTTCCCAATTGATTGTTCCTACTGGATTGGCTGAGCGCTATAACATCTGTGTATTACATCCCTAATAATGACCAAAAAACATAAATAGCTTACTTTTCACAAAGCAAACACACACTTTTGAGACTCAGAGTTAGACTTGCACTGCTAGCTGAATTTTTATTTATTTGTGTCAGTCAAAATTATTTGCATCAAGTTAGGCGGTTGAAGATGACTTTCTCAGTAGGTTGTAGTGGTTTAAGAAAACGTTTTAGGTATGGATCCCTATCCTATAATGCTGTTTTAAGGGAAAATGACAACTGGATTTCTGTGTCTGCTGTTACTCTATGGGGTTGATTTACTAAAACTGGAGAGTGCAAAATCTGATGCAGTTCTGCATGGAAACCAATCAGCTTCCAGGTTTTATTGTCAAAGCTTAACTGAACAAGCTGAGATTAGAAGCTGAATGGCTACCATTCTCAGCTGCACCAAATTTTGCACTCTCCAGGTTTAGTAAATCAACCCCTATCTATGTGTATGGCCCCAAGGTGGTGTAATGCAGCTGGAGGCCTAAAGTATGCAGGGCAGGCACAGCACACTATTAGGTTCCCTGTGGTGCATTTTCTCCTGGTTAAGAATTGATATTATGTATTAACATGTTTTTGCACTTGTTATGCTGCCATACGTTGTTAATAAAAGGTTGCTGTGGCCATTAAAAATCAAGTTTATGGTGTTTTATTGCAGGAATGGTTCACTAATGCATCCAATATACCCTAGTCACGATGGTTGATTTTGTAACAAGAAGTGAAATAAATTACTCCAAAAAGAGCATGGTCCTTAACCACTTCAATATGAAGCCATTTTATCCCCTCTTGCCCAGGCCAATTTTCAGCTTTCAGCGCTGTCGCACTTTGAATGACAATTTCAATGTCATGAAACACTGTATCCAAACTAAATATTTATAATTTTGTTTACACAAATAGGACTTTCTTTTGATGGCCTTTAAACACCACTGGGTTTTTTATTTTTTGTTAAATAAACAAAAAGGGCCAACAAAAACATGTATATTATTTAGTCTGTAGAAAAGTTATACAGTCCACAAATTATGGCATACAACTGAAAATTGATCAGTTCTGATGTACTGACTGCCTATCTCATTTCTTGAGGCTTTTTGAAATGTAGACAGTCCAAGGTATTTAGAAAGAGGCATGGCGAGTTGAAGTTGTAATTTTTTTGTCATAATTTTTGGGAAAATGAAGAAAAAATTTTTTTAACGCACTCTCACCAGTGCAGTACCATGTCATTATATAAAAGGTGTGGCGGGAATCAGGGCCATTTTTTTTTTGTCTTTTTTTCTTTTTTATTATATTTTTCTTTTTTTTAAGATTTTTTTTTCAATAAAGGTTTATTGAAATGATGCAAAAGGATACAATCAATTAAGCATTGGATATGAATTAAACAGTTAACCATTGGTATAATGTTTATAACATGGCTACATAGTCACAAAATTAAGTATCGGCTATTACAGAGTAATATTCTCAAAGCACGCCTTGATATAGATTTGACACATAGGTTT
Source organism: Glandirana rugosa (assembly GCA_018402905.1). NCBI lineage: Eukaryota > Metazoa > Chordata > Amphibia > Anura > Ranidae > Glandirana > Glandirana rugosa. The sequence goes on along the minus strand of BLSH010472966.1, from coordinate 127,020 downwards.
AACAGGGTAAGAGATATTGATCAATACAATCAACTATATCAATTAAGGGTCAAGGAATAGAACTTCATCAAGGCTTCTTTGGAATCTTAGAATATTCCAAGTGGGTAGGGAGTGTCGGATTTACTTCAGTAAATTATTATAATCATCTGATAATTTGAAAAGGAACCATTTGTACCACAGTTTATGGAATTGGAGTGTATTTTCTTTCTTTATGGCCAGGGTTTCTTCCATATCATAGATCATGTTTATTTTCATGATCCAGTCTTTGATGGGAGGTGTGTATGCAGTTCTCCAATGGAGTGGTATCAGTGCCTTGGCTGCGTTAAGCATGTGTCTCACTAGTGATCGTTTGTATTTCCTATAAGATGAATTGTTAATGTGAAGTAGGCAAAGGGCTGCATCCAATTGAATCTTTTGTTCCCGTAATTTTTACTATCCACTCTTTGACCTCGTTCCAGTATTTTTGGATCTCTCGACAAGACCACCAGATATGTAAGAAGGTGCCAGTTTCTTTTTGGCATCTCCAGCATAAATCTGTTTCTGCGGGAATCCAACTCTTTAATTTCACAGATGTAATGTACCATTGGGTGAGTATTTTAAAGGAGGTTTCCTGCATTCGAGTGCTTAAAGAGCATTTGTGGGAGAACACACAGGCCTTCTCCCATTATGTCTCTGAAATTGGGATTTGCAAGTCATTTTCCCAAATAGATTTATATCTGTCTTTGAAATCAGAGCTAGGCTGTGAGATCCATTTGTATGCTAATGAGAACCCCTGGTAGAGTAGACAGGGAGCGCTGGAGCACAGGGGAGCATGAGGGCTGGATGGGACACAGGTGGTGGTATGAAGTTGCCCCATAGTCTGTGCTAGGCTGAAGAGTAGTGGTGCAGGCCGGGTCGTTAACTTGCGGTCAGAGTGGTACCGAAGGAGCAGGCAATCGGATGGTCGGGTGCAGGCAGGGTCATTAACAGGCAGGCAGGTGAGGTACAGAAGGAGCAGGCAAACGGATGATCGTAGACAAGCTGGGGGTCTGTGCGGGCAGCGTTCAAGCAGACGTGGGCTCAGGCCAGGTCACAGGTAATCAGGAAGCTCAGAACAGGTAGCTCAGGAACACAGTAACGCTGTAGAACGGACAGCACTTGCTCACAGGAAGCACAGTGTTCAAATAGAGCTGCCCATCCAGGAAATAAAGGAAACCACAATCAAATGCACTTAACCCTCAGGACAATCTTCTTCTAACACTGGGAAGGATGGTCATCTTTATAATGGTGGCTCTGCCAAACCATGATACAAATTTCAGAGTCCATTTGTCTAAGTCTTTTTTAATCTTGTGCAATAAAGGTTTGAAGTTAGCCCCATAGAGGTCATCAATTTTAGGTGTTATAGCAATTCCCAAATAGGTAAGTGCTTTTTCCTCCCATTTGAATGCACAGTTGGCCCATGTTTGGTTTAGAGCATGTGGTGTAAGAGAAATATTTAATGCTTCAAATTTTTTGTAGTTGATTTTAAATTTAGATACGTAGCCGAAGTGGGTAAATGCTTTGCATAGGTTTGGCATGGATATGTGTGGCTGTGTTATGAAGAGTAGCAGATCATCTGCATATGCTGCTGTTTTGTATGTATGTTCTCCTACTAAAAATCCATGGATGGACATCCTTGTCAAGTGCTGTTATAAATAAGTACAGGTTCGGATAAGGTACCATTTATTTTAAGTTTTGCCCTTGGGTACTGGTATAATGTCAACATCAATATGAGCATGTTGGTTTGTAGGCCTATGTGGGAACAAGTAGCACACATAAAGTCCCAGGAGACCCTATCAAAGGCTTTTTCAGCATCTGTAGAGAAAAGCATGCTTCCATATCAGTTGATTGTGCGTTATATATCAGGTTTAAGGCTTTCATCACGTTGTCCCTAGCTTCTCTGCCAGGCATAAATCCCCCCTGCTCTGGGCCAATAATTTTGTGCAGAAGCAGACGTAATCTATTCGCCAGGACCTTTGCAAATAGCTTCAGGTCCAGGTTGTGCAGGGAGATTGGTCTATTATTAGAGCAATCTAAGGCATCTTTGTTGGGCTTAGGGATCAACGTGACATGTGAGATTAAGAATTCTTCTGGGATCTCCTGAGGTTTCTGCAGATGGTTAAATGTTTTTAAGAGGTGTGGGGTGAGTAGGTAAATAAAGGTTTTATAATGATGGGCAGTGTAGCCATCTGGGCCAGGACTCTTTCCAGTTTTGAGGGTTTTTATTACTGAAATTAGTTCTGTTTCAGTGATGGGTGCTTCTGAGTCCTGGATTTCATCCTCCTCAAATTTAGCCATACCACTGTGTATCAAGTATTCTTGTATTATTTGTGGTTTTGTCCCTTGTAGGTCGCTAGGTTTGTGGGTTTTCAGTAAATGATATAAGTCTGAATAGTATTTTTGAAAGATCTGAGCTATTTTTTCTGTCTCATATGTGTGTTGGCCTTTGATATTTTTGATAGCATTAATATTGTTGGCCAGTTGGGATTCCTTAAGAGCTGCAAGATATTTCTCAGTTTTATCACTGTGTTCGAAATAAAATCCTTTTTTTAAGGAAAGGATTCTTTTTGCTTTTAGGGTTAGAAGTAGAGTTGAGCGAACCCAAACTGTAAAGTTCGGGTCTGTACCGAACTTCTGGGTGCCCGGGACCCGGACCCGAACCCGGAATGTTCAAAAAAAGTCCGGGTTCGGGTCCGGGGTTCTGGTAATTTAATAAAAGTTTTGAAAATTGCTGTAACAAAGTCCTGGAAAGTCCTAGAGGTCTGCAAAAGGAAGGAAAACGGGGGTAAGGGTCGGACAAGTGCCCTACAAAGAAATGGGGATAGGGAAATAACTTAAAATAATAAAAAAAAAAATCACATAAAAAAATCAAAAATGGAGGTTGATGTGGACCAAGTATAAATTAGCAGGAGAAGCCATAGCAGTGTTCTAAAATCATCTTCAAACTGTGTGTGAAAAGTATAAATTAGCCTGGAGAAGCCGTGTGTAAAAACTATAAATTAGCCGGGAGAAGCCATATCACTGTTCTAAGAATGATTATTGTACAATCATCTTCAAACTGTGTGTGAAAAGTATACATTAGCTGGGAGAAGCCCTATCACTGTTCTTAGAACAGTGATAGGGCTTCTCCCGGCTAATTTATAGTTTTCACACACAGTTTGAAGATGATTGTACAACAGTGATATGGCTTCTCCCCGCTAATTTATACTTTTCTCACACAGTTTGAAGATGGTTCACATCCACCTCCATTTTTGATTTTTTTATTTGATTTTTTTTTTAAATTATTTTAAGTTATTTCCCTATCCCCATTTCTTGTAGGGCACTTGTCCCACCCTTACCCCCATTTTCCTTCCTTTTGCAGACCTCTAGGACTTTCCAGGACTTTGTTACAGCCATTTTTTGTGCCTAAAAGTTTGGGTCCCCATTGATTTCAATGGGGTTCGGGGTCCGGGTCAAAGTTCGGGTCCTGTCTGGACCCGAACCCGGACTTTGTCCCGAAGTTCGGCCGAACCAGCAGAACCCGAACTTCCAGAGGTTCGATCAACTCTAGTTAGAAGGGATTGAAGATTTTTGCGCAATTCCAGCAGTTCCCCAGCTGTCTGTTGTGCTAGTGCTTGTTTATGTTGACTGTCTAATTGGCGTATCCTGGAGATCAAGTCTCCAACTGCTATCTCTGCTTCTCTTTTTTTCGTGCTCCCATTTTCATCAGTGCTCCCCTAACCACGCATTTATGTGCTGCCCAAATGGTTAATGGAGAGAGATTATCAGTATCATTGTCTAAAAAATTGTTTTTTATTGTTTCGGCAATTTTGGATTGTCTGGTGTCATCAGCAAGAAGAGAGGGGTTTAGTTGCCATGTATTGCCCCTAGTTCTTTAATTCCATAAAGTTTTATTAGGAACGAAAGGCATATACATAAACACATCAATATTTCCAAAGGCATTCCAATGCAGTGGTGCATTACTGTACACATGTAGACATTATAGCAATATAAATTGTGGAAGTCTTATAAACTGCTAGTCCTAGGGATAGAGAAAGGTCATATATACTCTTTTAGTGCATGCCATAAATTTGGCACTATTGCTTGTGTTATGGATCTGCGGGTATTGGAATAGAGGGGGGGGGAGGGAGGGGTAAGGGGTAAATCAGAGGGAGTGTGTCAGTTTCAAAGGGGTTCTATAGAGTTGGAAGACGTCTGGGGGTGTTGTTGATTGTTTCAGCATATTCTTTAGTTGTTTGGAAATGTGTCCAGCAGCTCCAGTTTTTGAGGTGAGAATTTATGTTGTCCGAAGATATAGCTATGAGTTCTTCTAGGTCCATTAATTTGTTCAGCTTTGAAAACCAGGACTATACGGACGGGGGGGTCTTTTGTCTCTAGAGTGTGGGGATGCACATCCTGGCTGCGTTAATCATGTGCATTACTAGTGATTTCTTATAAGAATGTTTGAGGATTGTGGAATAGTGTAGGAGATATTGCTGATGTGTAAATTCAATGGGGTATGTGGAGACTCTGCATATGATTTTGTGTACCTGTTCCCAATATGGGACGATTCTGGGACATGTCCACCATGTGTGAATCATGGAGCCTCCAGGGTTGCCACATCACCAGCAGGTGTCCGGTATGTTGGGGCAGATCCTATGGAGAATGGAGGGGGTCCTGTAACAGCTGGTCAGGACCTTGTAGTTGTGTTCTTGAGTTGCTACGTTTCTGGAACCTTTGTGTGCTACTTTGCACATAGATTCCCAGTTCTCACGTACCAGTATTGTTTCTTGATCAAGGGTCCAAGTGTTAATGATAGGGGTGAGTTGATCTGGGCAGGATTGGGAAAGAATTGCTTATATGGTGGCCACTAGATGTCTTTGTGGAGGGGACATGCAGAGCTTCTCAAAGGGTGTTAGGGGTCTGGAGTATTTGTGTTTGTCTTTACAGTCATTAAGGTAGTGTCTGATTTGAAAGTAAGCCCACAGTGGCATTGGGGCACCCAGGGTGAGGTCTCTGGTGTTCTCACGGGATTTAAATTGGCCCCGTTCGAAGAAGTGAAGCGCGCGAGGATGAGTAATGGGGGGAAAGGTTACAAATCCTTTTTCTAATCCTGGGAGGAATTTTGGGTTATGCTTCAGGGGGTCATAGGACAGGGGGCAGACCCAGTGTGAATGATTTACATGACTCCTGGAGGCATTGTACAGGCGGTAGCAGCAGGGGGTGATGTTCAATTTTCTTTCTCCTTTTTTCTGGGGGAAGCCAAGCCAAATCTGGCGCGGGGAGTTCTGTTAAGGTTTGCTCCAAGCGGACGCAATCCTTGGAGTCTTCATGGATGTGCCAATCGACCAACTTACCTAGGAGGGCAGCTCTATGATATTTTTTAAAGTCGGGTAGGGTGATCCCTCCTAAATTTTTTGGGGCCGAGAGCCTCGATAGGCTAATTCTAGGGGAGCGTCCCTTCCAGATGTATTTGATTTGAGAGTTGAAGAGTTGATTTGGGTTCGCAGTGAAACGAAAAAGGCCTTGGGAAGGGAGATGGGGATTGTTTGTGCTAAGAATAGGAATCTGGGAAGAACTGTCATTTGTATCGTGGCTGCCCGACGAAACCATGAGATATTTAATTTGTCCCAAACATTGATCTCTTTCGTAAATGTCTGGAGGAATGGTGCAAAGTTTAATTGATACAGGGAGGATAGCTTGGCAGGGAGTTGGATTCCCAGATATGGGATTGCATCGAGACGCCAGGTGAACTGGAAGGACTTCTGGGATTCTTTGACTACATGGTCAGGTAGAGAGATGTTAAGGGCGTGAGATTTGTTCAGGTTTATCTTGAAGTTCGAGAGTGCCCCGAACTTATGGAATTCTCTAATTAAATTGGGGATCGAGATGTTAGGGTTGGATAGGAATAGGAAAATGTCGCCCGCAAAGGCTCCTATTTTATATGTTTTTGTTGGCGATGGTAATGCCCATGATGTCTGGGTTGGAGCGGATAGAGTTTAGGAATGGCTCAAGGGTCAAGATAAAAATTATCGGGGAGAGTGGGCATCCCTGTCTAGTGCCATTGCGAATGGAGAAGGCGTTCGAGAGGTGGCCATTGGCTTTGATTCTGGCCTGCGGGTTTGAATAAAGGCTCATTATACTTGCCTGCAAGAAGGGGCCCAAGCCTATGTCGACTAAGACTGCCTCCATGAAATCCCATGCCACCCTGTCGAACACCTTCTCCGCATCCGTAGAAAAGAAAAAGCCCTTCGTGGAGGATGTAGTCAGCCAGTGGTGGATGTTCAGGGCCTTAATAGTGTTATCTCGAGCCTCTCTTCCCGGTACAAAACCAGCTTGGTCTCGTTGTATTAAATCGGGTAAAAGGGGCTGGAGTCTATTTGCTAAAATTTTGGCGAATAATTTGATGTGTACATTTAGGAGCGAAATTGGGCGATAGTTTTCTACAAGGGTGGCGTCTTTTCCTTTTTTGTGGATCACTGAAATGTGGGCTTCTAGTAAATCGGTCGGGGGGGGCGTTTCTTGGGCTAAGGTGTTAAATGCCAGGAGGAAGTGTGGGGCCAGAATTTCCTGGTATGTTTTGTAGTAGATGCTAGAAAAGCCGCCGGGTCCCAAGCTCTTGCCTGGTTTTGTGTTTTTCAGGGCATTTTGAAGTTCGTCTAGTTGTATTGGTTTATCTAGAGCTGCAGCTGCTTCTGTAGATATTTTGGGAAGACCATGTTGGGTTAGGTAATCTTTTATAGCTTGATGTGGGACGCGGAATTTTGATCTGAGGGTGTGGTTTTCGGTAGATTATAGAGATCTGAGTAGTAGGTTGCAAATTGTTGAGTGATTTCGTCGGATCTATGGTAGTTTTTCCCTTTACGATCATGGACTAAGGGGATGGTCATTAGTGCTTTCCTACCCTGTAGTAGTCTAGCTAATAATTTACCACTTTTATTGGCATGTTCGTAGAAGAGTTTAGTGGATAATCAAAATTTGCGTTTTGTCTGTTTGCCTAACTCTTCGAGGAGGTCCCGTCGGCTTGTGACCAGAGGGGTGTAGTCTTCCAATGCTTTGCTTCTCTTATGGGAAGCCTCTAGAGTGCGAATTTGGGTGATTAAGGATGCTATCTTTGCCTGTCTCTCTCTTTTAGCTTGAGTCGCTAGAGATATATATTTTCCTCTTATTACGCACTTGTGGGCAAGCCAGACATTTAAGGGTGTCATTCCAGGGGATGAATTTAGCTCAAAGTATTCCTGGATGGAGTGTCGAATCAATTCGTTATGATGGGGGTTGCTGATCAGGGAAGGGTTTAGTCTCCAGGTCTTCATTTTGTGTTCGGTGTGAGGGAATTTAAGTGTCATGGTTATTGGGTGGTGATCGGAGATGTACATGGGTTCTATTCTGGTATCTTGGAGGTAGGTTAGGTCAGCTTGAGATAGGAGTAAGTAGTCAATGCGCAAGTACTTTCCATGGGGAGGGGAAAAGAAAGTGTAATCTTTGCTATCTGGGTTCAAGGTCCTCCAGGAGTCATGCAATGCGAGTAAATTAAACTGAAGCTTAATTTGTTTTAAAGCTTTGTACGGGATTGCTGAGGAACCTGAGGAGGAATCAAAGTGGGGGTCAAGGGGGACATTTAAGTCTCCTCCCAAGATAAGCATTCCCTCGTTAAAGGGGATCAGGTTTCCAATCACCTGTCTGATGAACGCAACTCGGTGAGTGTTGGGGGAGTAGATGTTGGCTAAAGTTATTGATTTGTCATAGATAGTCCCCTTGACGAACAGATAGCGTCCTTCAGGGTCAGCCTGCTGTTCTTTAAGTTGGAAGGGAAGGTTGTTCCCCATGAGGATGGCTATTCCTTTTGTTTTACTGGTTGATGAAGATGCGTGGTAGATCGTGGGGAAATGGCTTTTTGTCAGTTTGGAAATGTTTGGCCCTTTGAAGTGGGTTTCTTGGATAAATGCTATCTGTGTTCATAGCTTCACTATTTCTCGAAGGATTAAGAATCTTTTTTCCGGGATGTTCAAACCCCTTGCGTTTAAGGAATAGGTTTTAAGGACAAAAAGGATTTGGTTTCGACCATGTTGAGCTTGGGTTATAGCGTCAGTCTGCGGGGAGGGTTATCTCCTTATTGGTCTGATGGTCTGTTAAGAAGCTCAGTCAACAAGCTGGCCTGTGGACCAAGTGATCCTGGAAATCTTGAGCTTAAAGGTTTTCCGACATTCAGGTTGAACCTCAGAGCAAGAAGTCTCCTGGGTTCGCCTTAGAATAGTTGGCTGGATCTTGGGCCAAAACTGAGGTCAGGTGCAAAGAAACTGTGAACAATAAAGAATAAAAAGGAGATGTACCTTGTCCTTTTCTCATGAGTCTTACTTAAGCATCTCTAAGCTTCGTCCGGGATTGGTTGAATCGGTGTAGCAGCCTCCAGGGGATCTGGACGACCTCGATGATAGGGAGTTGTATTCGGTCTGCGACGGGGTGTACGCTGTTCCATCTCAGGTGGAAGGAGTTCTCTCCACAGCTCGGGAATAGTGAACTCTTGGTACCATTCAGGTACTGGAATGGGTGCCAGGTTGAAGTGTTCAAAGAACCGAGGTAGGTCTGCTGGGGTTTGTAGGGTGAAGGAGCACCCCTGTATTGTCACACAAAGTCCAAAGGGGAAGCGCCACTTATAAATGATACGTCTTTCTCTGAGGACGGAAAGAATGGGTCTCAGGGCCCTACGATGGTTCAGCGTGATCTGTGAGAGATCTTGGAAAATCTTTATTTCCGTTCCGTTGAAAGTGATTTCCTCTTGGTCTCTGGCACGTACAACTACCTTTTCTTTGAGTTTATAATCCATAAAGCAGCAGATGATGTCACGCGGTGGTTCTCCTTCTCTCCCTCTTGGGTGTAATGCTCTATGAGCTCGTTCAAATTCCACCAGTGAATCGTGAGGCCTCTCTAATAAGTTGTTGATTAGAGACTGTAATGCCAGAGGGATTTGGTCTTGTTTGATGGATTCTGGGATGCCACGGATACGTAGGTTTCTCCTGAGGCCCCGATTATCGAGGTCTTCAAGCTTCCGCTGCATAGCGATAAGATGATATTGATATCTCGCGCCATGCTGCTGGAGTTCTTGTATGTCCACATCATGTCGGCCCGCTGCTCTCTCCACTTCCTCTAAGCAGTCAGGGACCCCTCTTAGTTCTTCTTTAAGCTCCGTTACTGCATCCGTTAAGGCATTTTTGATATCCGAAGCGATTGATTGTAAGTCGGTCATTTTTGGAACTTGCTGTATAAGAGAAAGTATAGTGGCTTGGTCTGCTTCGTGGTTTGATTTGGATTTTTGGGTTCCTTCTGACTGGCAACGTGACATGTCTGCTTGTGATGGAGAAGAGTGTGGATCCTGTCGGGTCACTGCCGTCGAGGGTTGGGAGCGGAAGAGCTCTGGATAATTTCTCCCCTGAGAGTGGGATGTATTAGTAAAAGGGAGTTGTCGTCCTATCTTGCCCATCACCGTATGCTTGTTTGTTTAGTGTGGTAGGCTATCTCCCCCCTAAGCCAGGGCCATTATGTGCGCTGTGCAGCCATTTTAGTCCATACCGCAATCATCTGCACAGGGTAACCTCCTTTATTCTCTGGTTTGTGCGATAAGGCTTAGCTTGGGCCTTGGAAAGAGGTGAAACTGCAAGTTTGGTTTCTTTGGGGAGAAATCCAGTGGGTCAGCAGCTGCTGTATTCTGTCTGCTTATTTGTTCTTAGCCTTGTGTGTCGTGTGTTTTCAGGAGAGGAGGTCTGGTCTCATATGCACCAGGGCCTTTCTGCTGGGTATTTCACTTGATATTGAGTGAGCAGGGGGCTCGCTGGAGCCTGGGCCCTGGTATTTGTTTTGATTGCGGCCCGGGTTCTCTGAGAAGGGGTGTAGAATTGTATACAGCAGTCAGTATCAACAGTCTGTCTTTCTTGTTAATGCAGCCTCTCTTTAATTCACCTGAAGTAGGACTTTCAGGTTTGTGGTTTCCCCTGGGGAGTGGATTCAGAGTCTAGGGAGCTGTAGTGAAGTCTGATGCAGGTATTGTCCCAGGCCTTAAGATGGCGGGGGCCTCATATTGTATGCCTGAGTGGCCGCTTCTGTGGCTACAGAACTGGCACTTTTATCAGCCTGTGAGAGGGTCCACTGGCTTTGTGTGGGCTGCCGGCCCTTAAATCTAGCAGGGGGTAGTGTTCGCCGTTGGGCGGATCGGGCCACCCCTCCGCGTCCTGAAATTTAGTCCGGGGATCTGTTCGTGGCCTAGGCCGCAGCGGGTGAAAGTTATTTTTCAGCTCCAGAGTAGGCTTGTTGGAAAGCCTACGTTGTGTAGAGGTACCCTGTGGTCCTTTTACCTTGAAATTTGCTCTGTTGTATGGTGATGGATAGTTTGCTGGGTTGAGCGGAGCTCTCACACAGCACATCCGCTCGCTAGCCGCACCAAGCCACGCCCCCCTGCCCCTAGTTTTTTTGGTTGGTGAGCGAAGAAATAGGGAAATTGGGGCGTGATCAGATATTGCGGCATTGCCAATTTTGGCATCAGACAGTAGTGATAAGTCTCTCAGAAAAATAAGAACGTAGTCTATGCGTGAATGTTTTTTGTGTAGAGAAGAAAAGTATGTATAATTCCTCTCAGAGGGATTTACCGTACACCATGAGTCTATCAAAGTGAGAGAGTTTCGTAGTTTTTGAATTTTGTGGATTTTACTGTAGGGTACGCTGGATTTCGCGTTAGACGTGTCCTGTAGGGGATTTGATGGCATGTTGAAATCCCCCCCCCCCCATTATTATGCTATCATTTGCAAAGCTTTTTAGCTCATCCGTGACTTTCTGGCAGAAGGTGACATGAGCAGAATTTGGAAAATACACATTGGCCAGTGTGATAGGTATCCCTGCCCACTGTCCCTTAAGGAAAAGCTATCTGCCATTTGGGTCTGACAATTGGTCCGTAACCTCAAGGCCTGAAATTTTATGAAGTAGTATCAAAACTGGCATGGAAAACCTGTGTATACTGTTTGCTATAAATCTTTGGTGTGGCTCCCATCTTAAAGTGTGTTTCTTGGAAGAATGCTATGCTTGGCTGTGTCTTTTGTAGTTCCCTTAATAAAGCTACTTGCTTCACTGAGGTGTTTAGGCCTCTCACGTTTAAAGAGACTAGGAAGGTTTTTTCCAACTGATGAGAAAGTCATGTTTGGTGTTTAAGAGGTTAATAGACTGTCTCTGGAGGGAAAGAAGTGAAAAAAAGGCAGAAAGTGAGAAAGCAAGATCGGGGGGGATGTATCTCTTCTGTATAGTGTGTCAATAACAGTTGCAAATTGAGCAATCCCTCAAAGATCAGCCATAAAAATAGGCTAACCATAGAAAAGAAATTTAGGTTAACGTCTCCATGGGCTGGGTGAAAAAATGTCGGAGTAGCTTGTCTGCTGTGTAAGCAAGTCAAGCCACCACCTGTTTGGGGATAGTGGGAGAAAACGAATATGTATTCAACTTATGCTTCTAAAAAAAAAGAACATAGAAGATAACTGTGAGTCATCACCCGCGGCCGCGGTAAGTAGTAGCTTTTGACGAAAACTATAAAATATTGGCCCTATCCAGACAAAGTGTGGGTTGGTGGGCATCATGAGGAAAGGGAAAAGTTACAAAATCCTGTTATCATCTCCATCCATTCTGAACTAAACTCATAACAGGGTGTAGAGGTAATCAGTGCCCATTCTAAGCACAAAATGTAATTTCCATCCCGACCACTGGGCCACAGTCCAACCGTGAAACGGTCAGTCCTGGATTCCTTTTACAGGGCAAAAAGTCCAACCTCCAAGCAATTTTGCTAAGAGGTGTGGCAGTAAAGGTTAGGTAATGCTATTTTCACATTTTGGTGTAATATGTGGCCCAGTGATCAGTACGGCAGACACATTGGTAAACAACTTATTATAAGGCAAACAAGCTAATCTAAGTAACACATACTACCCCAGGCAACTCGGATCAGTTCTAGGCCTGAACCTCAGATAAAGAGCTTAGGTCAAACACATTAGTAATAATAAGGCCAGCCGGCCTGCTATAGTAAGGAGATTGACCCATTCAGATCCTCTATAGCAATTAGTTCTGTATGGAGAGGGAGAGAGAGAGAGAGAGAAAAGAAAAAAACAAAAAATTCTCTTCCTTAAGAGCAAAAAACAGGAGACATGTTTCTATCCCCCCTCTCACCCCCTGTCACGTACCTGACGGTGGAGGCGCGGGGGCACGCGCGTGCGCGGCCTTTGCCGCGGTTTACCCGGATAAATTCGGACCTCTGAAGACTCTTGTTCACGACGAGCGAGATGTCGCAAGGGCTGGACATTCGGAGCCGAGGACTATGGACAAGGGGACAACAAGACGGAGGACAACTGGGCCGAACAGGACTGGACGACAGACGATGGACGTGGCTGGGGCCGATGGGTGCTGGTAGGCTAACAGACGAGAGAACATGGAGACGACGGGCGGGCAATTGCTTGGAACGAACCTGAAACTGATGAGAAAACGGACTAAGAAACATGGAAGGGCGGACGGACAACGGCTGGGTCGGACTTGCTGGTAGGAAGATGGACGTGCAGAGGACCTCGTAGCGATGTAGTAGCCACTGGGAGGTCGGGAGCACGGTAGGGCGTGAGAACCCGGAGACAGAGGTGATGGTCCCAAGGAACTTAGCCCACGCGTTCTCGCCAACAAGGGACGTGTTCTGTCTGAGGTGGCAGTCCATGCACTGTCCCCCACTCTCCCCCCTATCTTTGTACAGAGGACAAAAAACGAGAATTCCTTCTCTTAAAAAACAAAAAAA
>BLSH010472966.1:44523-83157 GCA_018402905.1 Glandirana rugosa | reverse complement strand
ATGGACACTCCCTTGGTTTTTGCATGTGGGTTAGTGGCATGGTAAACTGTCGGGAAGTAGCGGTTTGTTAATTTGGGGATTTTCCGCGATATAAAATGTCTTTCTTGTATGAAAGCAATGTCTGTTTTAAGCTTATTCATCAGGTGTAGAACCTGACTACGTTTCTCAGGTATATTGAGACCCTGGGCATTGAGGGAGACAGTTTTTAAAGTAGTGTGTTTGGTTTGGGGCCGTACGTCTGGCATCTTGTTTGTTTGAAGATATGTGGGTTAATTAGGGGCAGTGCGTCTTGTGTTGGGTGGTTGATGTAAGTATATATGATAGGGTTATAGCCCTGTATTCTGGCACTGGGGCTGGCTGGATGAGACGGTTTCTGGACCCGAGTGGTGGGGGTCTATTGGCTGTTGTGGTGGAGGGGTGGGAGTAGGGAGTGAGGGGGGAGGGGTGAGGTTCACGGGGTAGAGTTGGGTTCAGGGGGTAGGGGTGATCCGGAGGAGGAGTCTACGTATAGGCTCCTTGTAGTGGAAGTGTATTCCGGTAGTGGTTGACAGGGAGGTGTGTCACCCTGTCTTGTGGGAGAGTGGTAGGCGATGGAGAGGATGTACGGTGTGTGGTATCAGTGGTTACTCCTGAGGTACCTGGGAAACTAAGTTTTGGAGTGAGGGTTTTGGTTGAGCCGTAGAGTTTGGGTAGTCTGCTATCTTAATCTGTTGTTTCTTCTGAGTTCAGGTGGGTCAGCTAGTAGCATGGTTACATGTTTTGTGTGGCTGCATAGGCACTGTGTTGGCGTTGTCTGTCTGGAGAGGAGGGGGATAAGGTTAGGATTCGAGTCGGGGTGTTAAGTCTGTTAGGATGCATGTTATGCGTTTGATGACTGGGTGTTTGGAATTATTCTCTTTTCTCTGTTGAGGGGGGTTTAGCTTTTGTGGGGATGGTCGGTAGGTCGCTTGTCGTCATGTCATTTTAAGTGCGTCAAGGTATTCAATATGCAAATATTTTCCATACATAATCTAAAACAATCGGAGGGGCGGGTCCGCCTGGAGCAGAGCCGAGCGACTATGCATTTGGGTCTTGTTGTGATATTATTTAGTATGAATGGGAGAGTATGTATTATATCACCTATTACGGTGCGTGGGATATCTGTTCCCCCTTTTGTTTAAGATGTTATAGTTTTGTTTGGGAGGGATGGGGACAGTCGCCCGGCTCTGCTCCACGCGGAGAACCCGTATTGTAGTAACATCATATCTTAACATATATGTAATTGGGGGCTATGCCCTTTTCAACAACTAGAACATATAACCATTTTAGAACAAGGGTGTAAACATGAAAAGCAAAAATACTGGTATGGGTAGCTGTATCTTTATCTTCAATAGGGGATTTGCAGGCTGTTGGTAAAACCCCTTGTGTATACCATTTAGTTGAGAATTGAGTGGGTAGGGGTAGGGGGCTGTTTAGAGTCTACAGGTTGAGTGGTTGTCTGGGGGGTAAGGGTATCGGTGAGGTATTTGGGTTAAGGGTATTCAAGCCCTGCTTGGTTGGGCGATATCAGAGTTCAGTTTTTGTTCGTTAGTCTCTTGAGCAGGTTTCGTAGGCAACTTGTGAGACTTGGGCATCTGGTGATGGGAGGGTGAGGCGAAGGTGTAATTAGGTTACCTGCAGTTTGCGAGCTGCGGGGAAGGTGGGTCTCGATGACAAGGAAGAAGCTCTCCTCAGTGTATGTCCATTTTGACTGCAGGCAAAGTGCGTGATGGTCTCACTGTTCGTGGATACGCTGGCATCTGCATCTTGTGAGGTCTGTAAAAACAAGATCAATAAAGGAGAGAGGGGGAAGGAGGATAACAGAGGGGGGTATGAAGAGGTATGGTGGTATTGGGATAAAGAGGAAAGGGGAGGATTTTCAGACAGGGAGAGAGAGATGTGAGGGCTTGTCTTGCTGAAGCTCTGTAGCTTGTCTTTCTTTTGCAGATCCGTAGTGTGTAATGCACGTGGTGGGTTTCTTGCGGGTTAAGTGTTGGTATCAGGGTTGGCTGGGTAGGTCTGGAGTATTCATTTGCGGGGGAGATCCTTGACGGCTTCGAACCATTCTGTATGTTTTAGTCTTGTCTGGGTCTTCTGTGGGCCGGGGAAGCAGTGGGGCTGCTATTAGACGTGTTTCTGGCTGCTGACGCGTTGGTGTTTCTTGGGGATGCAGATCTCCTGCGTCTGATATGAAAGTCGTCGCGGACTGGGATAGCATCTGTGGAGGCTGTTCTTCTTAGGCTTCCCTGGTTATTGCAGCTGTACCAGTCTGGGAGATCTAGATGGGGGAGATTGAACGTGTCGCAAAATGAAGGCAGGTCTTCCCTGAAGCGTATGTTTGCTGAGCGATTTTGGAAGGATGCTGATAAGCAGAACGGGAATTTCCAACGGTATTGGATGCCCTTTTCTCGTAAAAGGTCTAGAAGCGGGCGTAGTATTCTTCTGTTTTGAAGCGTGATAGGCGAAAGATCTTGGAAGAGCTTTATGTCTGTGCCGCGGTACAGTAGGGATTGGCGGTCTCTCGCTCTGCGAAGAATTTCTTCCTTTAATTTGAAGTTGACCAGACAGCATATCACGTCCCTCGGGGGGTCTGTGTCTCGTCTTCTAGGTTTCAGGGCTCTATGAACACGTTCGATTTCAATTGGCGTTTCAGGTGGTCTACCGAGCAGGTCGTTAAAAATGGCGGTGGTCGCGTGGGCGATATGAGTTTGTTCGACTGTCTCGGGGATACCTCTGAGCCTTATGTTGTGCCGGCGTCCCCGGTTTTCCACGTCTTCTAGATGTCTCTGCATTTCTCTGATTTGGATGTTTTGGGATTGTACAGACTCTTGAAGTTGCTGGATTGCTGAGTTATGTACTGCTGTTGTTTCTTCTATGTCTTCAAGTCTGTTGTTCATCTCATGAATGTCTCTTCTCAGGTCTGTAATGGCGGCGGTCATTGCAGCGGTCAGTGAGGCTTTAATATCTTCTGCTACTGACCTGAGGTCCTCCATTGCTAGTGGCCTTCCCCTGGGGGACTGCTGGTGATGGGAATCGATGTGCTGTCTTCCAGGCGGGCTTAGGCTGGTGGATAGTGGTGTGGCCTGGTAGGCCCGATCTGGAGCCGGGGGCTCGCGTGATTGCGAGCGGAAGAGTTCCGGGATGCTACGGCCGGTGCGCGCGTTCGTCCTCCTCGGGGAGCGCAATCGTGCCGGGGAGGGTTCCCTTGATGTTTTACCCATTTTGGGGCTTTGGAGTGCTGCTGACGGGCTCTCTAATGTGGCTTACTTGTCCCGGTGCTCAGGAGCTTTGAGTTCAGGCGTCCATTCCTCTCCGACGCCAGGCCACGCCCCCAACATTTTCTAACTTCCAGAAAATAGTTTACCAGTTTTTCCAGAGGTCACAGAAAAAGTGGTTGGATGTTGAGGATGCTCTAGCAGATCAAAACCTTACCTTGGATTCATAAATCACATCTGACCCCACTAGTGCTTCCACTATCATAATAATACTTAAAGTGTGAGATTGGTGTGGACTGGGCATAATTTGCAGAAAATTACCTTTTTATGTCTTTTTATAATAGCCAACCTCCAATGTCCCCAGATTTTGGAGAAGAATTCAGCTTTGCGATTTTACCAAAAGCCTTCAACAGACACTGCAACATTTGGATTATCTCAAAGGCTATTATTGTCCACCCCTGGGCCCTCCCACAGTATCTCAATATTTTAAAAACTGCTAATTGTAGTGGCACAAGTTAACCCTCCGGACTACTTGGCCCATTGAGAACATACATTATCTCACAGTCTCATCATAGAACAAAGATCCACAGACTTTTCTTGACCCTTTCTATTAGTAACACCCTATCACAGGTCAATTTCAATCTCCTTTCCCCAATGTTATGGGAACCCAGTACACCTAAGTAGATGGGACTCTGAGACCTCTTAACTGGAGGTGTGGACCTGCTCTATGTACCCTTTCTCATATTTGGTGAAAGTGTTCATTGATAAAAATCATTTTTGGGTACAGAATGTCAACTTTATAGCAAAGATCACCACTGGGACTCTTCCACAGGACCCGTGTGTCCTATTGTTGCACAATACAATTTTGTCTGCTCTCAAATAAACAAAATAAATAAATGGCACACCACCTCTTAAATACAGCCAAGGGTCTGATTCTGAAATACTAAAACACCTAGGTTTGGAATAAACTTTGGCTGTTCAGATGAATGCCCAAACATTTGCCTGTTCAACCCCTTCTCAGCGGGAGCAAAAAATCATATATAGAAGCAATTTTTCTACTTCTTCTATTTATGACAGTATCCCACAGTCACTGGTTGCTAAGTAAGCAGCGGGTTATTGCACTCCCTGTATTGCTAGGAACTGCTGACATCACCTGGAATCTCTGGCCATGTAACCAAAGAGGCAGGGACAGTGGTGACATCACTGCTTAAATATGGCCAAGTCACTGATGTCACCACTATCCCCTTCCCTTTGCTTAGGAAGCTGTCATTTCAGACAGAGTACTATTGGGACCAGTTATTTGCGCTGGGTAATCTGTTTTTTTTTACAAAAGAGGGACATTTTTTAGGAATTTTTATTTTTTAATGAAGGGCTTCCCAAATATATGGGTGTCTTCATTTCTAGGGGACATGTTTTTTTTTTTTGTGAATTAATTGGGGTTTTATGTGCCCCCTAACCCATTCAAGTAGGGGGTTGGTATATGGGTGCCTCCTTATTATTAAAAGATGCTTTCAGATTTTGATAAGCCCCCTGTCCACAGACCCCCAAATCCACTATGTACCCTATACTCATTCAAGTGGAGGGGCGGTATCTGGGTGTCCCCTAATTATTAAAAGGGGCTTCCAGATTTTAATAAATCCCTTGCCTGCAAACCCCACAAAACAAGAGATCCTTGTCCTCATCAACATTGAGACAAGATGCTTTGCTAAAGGGACGTCCCCCCTAGCAACGTCCCCCCATATTGAGGTATTTAGGGCATGAGGTCATACATATTTCAGGATGGAGAGAACCACATTTTACCCCCCTCTTTCCTGACCAGTCAGGCTGCATGCTCAGATTAAGGGTCTGGTAAAGGTTTTAGGGGTACCTCACACTTCTTTTCTTTTTTTTTTGCATGAGGTACCCCCCTTAAAATCCATACCAGACTCAAGGGCTCTGGCATGCATGTTGGACTATCTCTATTCATTTTTTTTTTCCAGATTAATGTTTATTAGAGGTTTTCAACGGTACAAAAGTTGCAAAAGTTGAAGTTATTACAGTTTGTACAATCCAACAGTTACACTACAAGTTAAGTATAGCATGTCAAGCACAATCCAACGTAATACAAGTAATACAAGTACTGGTACTAGGCCCTCCCTGGTAACAGTTTCGATTAGAATTGAGAGGACTTCATTTCCATGGATCTGAGTGGCACCCTGTCCACGAGGACCCCTAAGGTGACCTCGCTGAGGTGGTTTCGATGGCTTTAGTCATAGGCTTCCCCGAGGGACACCCCTTCGCCTCCGGACCACCCCGCCACCCCAACTGGGAACTTAAATGGCGGTGTGGAGGCTTCGGGGAGCCCCTGAGGGGCCCAGACTGCTTCCATTGATATAATACTACTAGTTTACCCCACGGTGGGATATAACCTCCTTGATCATGGGGGGTGTTGGTGATTTCCACTTGCATGTGATGTTTAGTCTGGCTGCTAAGAGTATGTTTATTAGTAGGGGGCGTAAGTGGGGGGGTAAGTTTCAGTTCCCAGGTTTAGGATAGCTAGCTGAGGTGAGGGTAGAATGTTTAAAAGAGTGACTTGGGAAATTAGAGAGAAGACCTCGCTCCAATAGTGGCGGAGGTGTGGGCACCCCCACACTATGTGGAAGAGATCTCCCTTATGTCCACATTGTCTCCAGCATCGGGAGTCGTTCTCTGGAGAGAATTCAGAGAGTTGTTTTGGGGTGAAGTACCATCTCTGTGTCAATTTGATTGTTAATTCCCACAGAGTGGAGCAACGAGTGGCTGAGTAGGTGGTCTTCAGTGCCCATCGCCATTGCTGGGTAGTATATGTTTCACCCAAGTCTTTTTCCCATGTCAGTAGGTTGTTGCTTTTGTGTAGCTTATTTTTCATTTGGAGTGTGTTATAGAAGATAGAGATTCCCTTGGGTCTACTATGTCCTGAATTAAGGTAATACCAGATATGGCTCGGTAGATTGTACGGTGATCTTTTGTGGTGTCTAAGACTATGCTTAATTCTGAGGTAGTTATAGAATTCTGAGGTGGGTATGGCATATTTTCTCTGAATTGCCTCAAAAGAATGGAGGTCACTGTTCTCATATAAATCTTCAATGTTGGAGATGCCCTTGTTTGCCCATTTGATTAGCGAGATAGAAGGGGTGATATATTGGAGAGATTGGATTGGTGTATGGATGGGCACCCCTTCCACGTCATTTTTTGACAGGCTTATCAAAGATTTCCACGCCGATGCTGCGGCTATCATAGTCGGAGGCAATGAAGTAGGGAGTTTGGCCCCTAGCGGGATACTAAGGATCCATGTTCGTAGGGATTTGTCAATCAAATAAGAGGCTTCTATTTGTCCCCAAGCAGTTTTGGGGGATGGGAGGAGCCAATCTTTTAGGTTGGTAAGCACTGCAACTAAAAAATAATCTCTGATGTCTACTAGACCGGCCCCACCTGCTAGTTTGTGTTTGATCAGTACGTTATAGGATCTCCTAGGTTTTTTGCCCAGCCATATTTGTCTTGAAAGAATGGATTGGAGGGACCTAAAGTAGCTCAATGGAACAGGTATTTGAAGTGTTCGGAAGAAGTACAATAATTGGGGGAGGAATATCATTTTAAAGACCGCTAGCCTACCCACCCATGAAAGTTCGTATCTGGCCAACGAACTAAGGTATTGTTGTAAGTGGTGCTTCAAAGGGACAAAGTTTGCTTTAAAGAGTGATTTGGTTGGGCGGAGCCAAGAGCGGCATGTGAGAAGTCACATCTCACGGAGCTCCCGCAATTCACCCTGCTGTGATCCTTCTCCCAGCTCACAAAAATCCGGGCAACGGCTCCCGCCCTACTCCGTGTCACTCAGAGGACAGTTCGGAGTCTGCACAGGCTCCCGCAAGGCATTCCGACAAAGCGGAGAAAAGACACGGACATGCAGCCGGACTTCCAACATGGCGCCGCGGCTCTCTCCCAGCGCGGTCCACGTGGGACAGACAAGGTGAAAGAAGCGGCGAACAAGCCCTCCAAGATACCGAAGGTATCGGGTAAGGACCCACCTAAGGACATGACCTATTACACACAGAGGAGGGTGAGCATGGCTGGGGGGGACACCGGGGAGGACTTTAATATCACGCCGGCCGCTTTTCATGCAGCGCCTACTCCCAGCCAGGCCATACAGACCCCCATGGAACAGCATACAGTGGCAGACGAGGGAGACCATGGGGGGGATGAACAGCCCACCCTTGCTGAGATCCTCCGGGACCTCCATAAATGTACTGCCTCAGTGGATACACTGAAAATACAAATGGGGGGCTTGAAAGAGGATGTTGGCCTGATCCGGCAGGATCTCCAAAAAATAAGAGAGTGCACAACGGCTGCAGAAAGCAGAATCAGTGAGGTAGAAGATAAGCTGGGTCCCCTTATTAGAGAATCGCAAACTGCTGTTAGGCTGATAAAAGCAGCTGAAATACGCACAGAAGATTTCGAGAACAGAATGCGCCGGAACAACGTACGAATAGTGGGCATGCCAGAGAAAGTAGAGGGCAGAGACCCCACAGAATTCGTGGAGCGCTGGCTGCTGGACGTATTTGGGAAGGAGGCCTTTACTTCCTTGTACTCCGTCGAGAGGGCGCATAGAGTGCCGCCGCGGCCCTTTCCTCCCGGGTGCCCGCCACGCACAATGCTAGCACGGCTGCTAAATTACAAAGATAAGGAGATTATCCTCCGGAAAGCTATAGAATTACGCAATATTCAATATAATGGCGTTCGCATATCATTCTATCTGGATTTCTCGGCGGAAGTGCAGCGCTCCAGGGCGCGTTTCAATGAGGTCAAAAGGAGGCTCCAGAGACTACAGGTGCCATACACAATGCTATTCCCAGCTAAACTTCGGATAACTGCCCGAGGCCAAAACCACTTTTTTGACACCGCCACGGATGCCTCTGACTGGCTGGACTCCAACGAAAACGCCATAAGACAAGACAGTAGGAATGCCAGGGAGGGGGTCTGACGCTTTGGATTCCCTTGAAAAGTGCACAGTACAAGGACGTATGGAATAAGAAGCGTGATGGGGGAATTTTCTTCTTTGGGGGAGGGGGGCTGCACAAGGGTTCCAAGCTGCTGGGAGAATATTTGATCCTGTGGTCGGATTGAGCCGTTTAGTATGTATCATCTTCACGGAAGTTACTTGAAGTGTATAGACGCGCCCCCAGTGGTATACAGCCCGGGGACTTTCTGTTGGAGAGACCGGTTGTCCTCCCTGTTTGTTAAATTGTTTTGTGGGTTACAGGAGAGAATGGTTGCTCTACTGCACGCCTATTGTTTTTTATGTTCCCTTGCTGCCGGCCTGGAAATGGCCCAGAGGGTTCTGCACACTGATTCTGATGAAACAACCACCAACCCATGTTCTCTATTGACAAAGTTGTTATGCCTCTTCCTTGTTCACAACTCCAGAGATGTTCCACATCGCTCTCTTCATCTCCAGGGAAGATTTCAAATGGGACTGTCCTCTTTAGTGGACTATTTCACTGACTCCAGCACCATGCTGCAGGGGGTAATGCTGGTTGGGGACGGGCGGGAATATGATTGTCTACATTACTGGGCCTTTTTGGCCGCAATGATTATATTCTATGTTTATCAAGATGACTGCAATACCAGTTGTGTCTTGGAATGTCAGGGGGTTACATAACCCACTTAAGAGGGCTATGGTATCTATAGTACTGAGAAAATATTTCCCTGCAATATGTGTTCTACAGGAAACACATCTTACACTGGAAACATTGCCTTGCCTGGGATACTCTTGGGTAGGTTGGGCTTTCCACTCCACCCACACCGCCTATTCTAGGGGTGTGAGTGTATTGGTGCACAAAAGCCTTGACTTTCAAGTCGAGGATACGATTATAGACTCAGAGGGACAGTATGTGTTATTGAGGTGTCAAATTTATATGGTTAAATGTATTATGGTATTTGTGTATATACCCCCTCCCTACAACCCTGCAATTATGAGAACTATACTGATGGCCCAGCTGGGAAACCCCAGGGTTCCCCTGTTCGTGTTTGGTGATTTTAACTGCCCCCTGAACCCAGAGTTGGATAGACATCCGCCTAGCCAGCAGGGGGGAGGAGTCAGAAGGTCGGCCTTAGCCAAATTCATGGAGGAGGTGGGCTGGATAGATCCCTGGCATGAACGGCATCCCCAGCAGAGGCAATATTCATGCTTCTTAAAAACCCACGGTTCGCTATCTAGGATCGACTTATGCGTGTGCACCCCAGAGGCATCCAACCTTATACAAAACATTGAATATGTGCAGAGGGGGATTTCGGATCATTCCCCCCTGGTGACCTATATCAATGCGAGACCCCACACATCCATGGTGCGAGCGCCTTGGAAACTAAATGCCTTCTGGCTGCACCTTATCCCTTCAAATGACAGTGTAGGAAAACAAATAGAGGAATTCTGGAGGGCTCATTCAGTGGAAGGGGGGGGGTAATGGGCCTGGGATGCCTTTAAGGCATTCTTACGCTGCATTTTCATTTCAGAGATAACCAAAATTAAGCAGAACACTACCCAACAAAGAGAACAAACGGCCCAGTTGGTTAGCCGCCTAGAGGGAGAGTTCATAAGGGACCCATCGAAAGCTAATAAGGAGGCCTGGGTTTCGGCTCAGGGCGCATTCGACCGCATAGTCAAGTCCGCTGCAGAGAGAGAGATTTTTCAATAAATTAGCGTTCTATGAAGAGGGGGAACAAACTGGAAGGCTGCTGGCAAAACTTGTGCAAACTCAACAAATGTCACCTGGTATCAGTGTCTTACGCACGCAACAGGGCACACTAGTCAATACCCCAGAGCTAGTGATGAAAGAGCTGGTGGATTTCTACTCCACTCTATACCGGTCATGGCAGCAATGCTCCACTGAATCCCTGTACCACTTTCTCGGGGGGATCGACTTGCCTTGTTTATCGGAGGCTAGTCGATGCCTTCTGGATGCTCCTATCACTTTGAGGGAGCTCCAGGTGGCCCTAGACCTGTTCCCGAATTCAAAAGCCCCGGGGGATGATGGACTACCGATGGAGGTATATAAGAGGTATAGTGAAAGTATCCTTCCCCGCCTATTAAAAGTGTTCAATCAGGCCAAAAGTCAACACTCTCTGCCAGATTCTATGTTGCAGGCCAGCATAGTCCTCTTACTTAAACCGGGAAAGGATCCACTGGATCCGGGCTCTTATAGGCCCATCTCACTTTTACAGTCTGATGTTAAACTCCTGGCTAAGGTGCTATCGCTGAGGCTGAACACAGTGATAGCGTCCATTATTCACCCAGACCAAACGGGATTCATCCCTCAAAAATCCACAGCTATTAATCTCCGCAGACTATACTTGAACCTACAATCCCAGGTGGATAACCCAGGGGATAGGGCCCTACTGTCATTGGATGCACATAAAGCATTCAACAGTATAGAATGGGATTACCTGTGGGCAACTATGCAGAGATCTGGGTTCGGGCAAACATTCTTGGCTTGGACTAAGTTGCTGTATACTGGCCCGCGGGCCTCCATGAGAGTGTCTGGCAGACTCTCCCCTAGCTTTCCCTTACATAGGGGCACGCGGCAGGGATGCCCACTGTCTCCCCTGCTATTTGCCATAGCTATCGAGCCCCTTGCGGCAATGATACGATCAAACTCCTCTATTCGAGGGTTTCAATATGGGGATAGACAGGACAAAATCATGATGTATGCAGATGATACTATGCTTCTGCTGGGGGATACCCGGGCGTCCCTGCTGTCTGCTATGGCGGATATTACCGAGTTCGGGAGGTATTCAGGCCTCCTCATAAACTGGACAAAATCGTCCCTCAATTCTGATAACCCCGAGGCCACTAGATTATATACGCTTGAACTTAACCCCATTGATCTCTCGTATGAGAGATAAGATTAAAGTCTGGTCCCGATTAAAGATGTCGGTAGTAGGCCGTATCAATCTAATAAAAATGATTCTCATGCCACAGTTATTATATATACTATACTTTTCGAACACTCTTATGGCACACTAAGCCTCCCCGAATCAAACTGGAGCAACTACAACACCCAAAAGAAAGATGGGGTCTGGCACTCCCTAATCCATGGGTTTATTACCTAGCGGCCCAGCTGCAGCACATCACTAGGGGAATACCGCACCCAAATAAAAAAATGGAGGACTCAGACTATATAATAGCTCATGAGACAGGGGAGAGGAGCATTGCTGTAGGACTGGAGGCTCTTAAATTCAGTAAGTCAAACAAACTCTTCCCCACGTTTACGCTCATGCAGAAGATATGGAACAAAGTTAGGCAGCTGCAGGAGGTTCGGGGGTTTACAAGGTTTAGCCCAATCTGGGAGAACGGGCATTACACTGAACTCAGCAAACTACTGTGTGGGGCCAAGTGGAGAAGTTATGGTATAGGTTTGCTGCCACAAATCTTTGAGAATGGGGAAATTTGTCCCTTCCAGGTCCTGCAAGAAAAATTTCACCTTCCACAATCCATGTACTTCTACTACCTACAATTAAGACATGCAGTTAGGGCACAATCTAGATCAGCGACCTGGGTGCAATCCCCAACGCCCATTTTCAATTACATGGCAGAAGTAGAGGTATACAAAGGATTTATCTCTAGAAGCTACTACATGCTGTTAACCATTTTCCTGAGGGATTTTCCCTCAAAGGCTCAGGCTCAATGGGAACAGGATGTGGGGGTGTTTGAGGAGGAGCAGTGGGAGGAGGCTTTACAGGGGATACAGATGTGCTCCCTAAACGTGGCTCAAAGATTATCTCAACTATACATATTGCACCGGATCCACTTTACACCAGTCAGGCTGTATAAAATGGGAGTGAGAGCTGCACAAGATGTGAGAGAGATCGGGGGGACCTGATCCATTTGTTATGGAGATGCTCCAAACTCCATCTATATTGGACAAAGATACAAGACACTATACAGGCGGTATTTCAGGTCTGTGTGGGCCTCGACCCTAAATCTTATCTCCTGGGTATCATGGACCACCTACTGGTGGAAGAGGTGACAAAAAAAGCCATAGCTCGAGCAATGTTTCAGGCTAGGAAACTGGTCCTTAGACACTGGAAAGATGCTAATCCCCCTACATGGAAAGAGTGGGTGGAAATGATGGGCGACACGATTCGCCTGGAAAAGTACATATACCAACATAGAGGCAGCCCACACAAATTCCAGGCAATATGGTCCCCCTGGTTAGACACCCCAGGTCTATCCCCTACGGACTTAATCCTAGATAGATTACTATCCCGGTAGTCAGTGAATTTATCAAAAAACATCTTTATCCCATGGAGCGGTTGAGTTCAACGTCGATAAGTACGCTAACCAAGCTACAAGGAATGGTGTGGTTTTATGGTGATATGCTTTTTGGGATTGATCCTGATGTTTGATATGCTGCAATGATTCACCTATCGTTCTCTAGAAATGTGGGCATAATGTACATACATTTGATACAATATTGTGTGCCTTTCAATAAACTTTGTTGATTTAAAAAAGAGTGATTTGGTGGAGTTGGTTAAATGGATACCTAGATATGGGATTTCATCTTCTGCCCAGGAGTAAGGGAATCGTTGTTGAAGGTATAATCGTGAGGTGGCGTCTATGTTTAGGGCCAAAACGGACAATTTATTGTTATTTACTTTGTAGAATGAGATCTCACTGAACTTATTTAAGGTGTTTTGGACTTCTGGGAAGGATGAGTTGGGGTTGCTCAAGATTAGGATCACATCGTCAGCAAAGTGTCTGATCTTATGGTCCCTTGCTGCTAGTGTGATCCCTGAAATTTTTGGATTGGATCTGATGTGTTCAGCCAATGGTTCCATTACCAGGTTGAAGATCAGGGGAGATAATGGGCACCCCTGTCTTGTCCCGTTTGAGATCTGAAAGGGTATTGAGATAGCGTCCTGGGTATAGACTTTTGCTGAGGGGATGTGTAGAGTGCCATGATGGCGTTTAGAATTTGATCCTTGAAACCAAATTTTTCCAAAACCAGGGATAGGTAAGTCCAATTCACCCTGTCAAACGCCTTCTCTGCATCCAGTGATAGGAGCAGAGAAGGTGTTCTGGTAGATTCTGCATGGTGGATTAGGTCTATTAGCCTCCTAGTGGTGTCAGACGTCTGTAGCCCTTTCGTGAAGCCAGTTTGGTCAAGGTGTATTAGAGTAGGGAGGAATTTAGCTATCCTGTTAGCTATTCATTTTTCGTATATTTTGGAGTCTATATTGAGAAGTGAAATTGGGCGGAAGTTTTTGGCCGAGGTAGGATCTTTACCCTGTTTTGGGAGTGTTATTATAATTGCTTCAAGCATTTCTGGTGGAAGAAATGCACTGGAGGCTGCATTGTTCAGGGTGTTGCAGAGATGGGGGGCCAAGATGTTGCTAAAGCATTTATAATATTCTCCCGTAAATCCGTCAGGTCCTGGTGCTTTCAATTTGGGGAGTGTGCAAATTAGGTCTGAGATTTCGAGTAGAGTGAAGAGCTCATTCAATGTTGACAATTGGTGGTTGTCCAGGGATGCCAGGTTTATTTGGTTTAGAAATTCCCTAATTTCTGTAGGGGAGGGCTGGTGAGTATTTGGGTCTGTGTTTAAGTTGTATAGGTCTTTGTAGAATTGGCTAAAGGTGTTCGCTATTTCTTGGGGTTTTAGTAGTTTCTCATTTGTAATATGGTGGTAGAGTTGTGAGATTTTTGTCTTGGATCTTTTGCCTTTTATGTATGAGGCGAGTGCCTTACCTGCTTTATTTCCAGTAGTGTATAACGTAGCTTTGTATTTTCTCTGTGACTTGTGGTGACCTTTTAACAGTAGGGCACGAAGTTCAAGGCGCAGTGAAAATATTGTATGTGAGATTTGTTCTGATGGGAAAGACTTGTTTTTGGTCTCCAGAACCCTCAGTTCTTTAGTCAATGTGTCAATGTGGCTTGCTTTCCTCTTCTTTTCCCTGGACCCTAGTTGGATCAATGCTCCTCTTATTACCGCCTTGTGGGCATTCCACACCACCATCGGGTCAGGCGTTGACCCAACATTGTTTTGGAAGTAATCTAGTAGCTGTTCTCTTAGTGCAGCGTTGTGTTTGTCGTGGTGAATGAGGTAGTTACTAGCTCACCAGAGGTGTGGCTTCGAGCTGACGTTATTGTCTGCTAATGTCAAAGCGATTGGGGCATGGTCCAACCAGGTGGTAGGTAGAATGTCCACTGCAGTTAGCTTTTCCGGAGGTGTCCATGAGATTATCGGGGATTAAATTGAAGTCTCCGCATAGTAGGAGATTGCCCTGTTTCAGGTTTTCAATATTTTTTAGAGTTTTGTTCAAGAAAGAGATCTGCCTTTGGTTGGGGGCATATAGAGAGACCAGAGTCAAGGGAATGGAGTTTATAGAGCAAATCAATATCAGAAAGCGCCATTCTGGATCGCTCACCGACTGATGTAGTTGAAAGTGGACAGAGTCTCTTATCGCTATGAGGGTGCCTCTTTGTTTTTTGAGATAGGAGGCCTCAAAGACGTGGGGGAATTGGTGATGTTTGCAAAGTGGATGGTTGTTTTTTAAGAAGTGAGTCTCTTGGATGCAAAGTATGTCGCAGTTATGTGCGATCGCTAGTTTCCATAGTGATGTGCGTTTGACGGGGTGGTTTAGTCCATTTGCGTTTATAGATAGAACGTTGATAGGCATTGTGATGTGGAAGTGTGGTTGCTTATATTACTCACAGTTGGTGGAGGCTTGGTGCTGTTCTGGGTAACTGGTCTTCCACGAGGTTTGGGGGTTTTGCGTTGCCAGCTAGTGGTCCTCCGGGAGCCTTCCCAGGTATGCGTATGTTGGATGAAGTGGTAGAAAATGCTCCAATAGAGATCAAGCGGAGATGAGAGAGATAAACAACAAAAAAGAAAAACAAGATGAACAACTGAACAAGAAAATGCGTATGCAATATACCCGAGGGTATGACACTCAAACGCAGCTGTATAACACTAGGTTGCTGCTGTGAGTGGGCAAAGTTCAAATATAGGATTCGCATGAGCTATGTATAGACCGGAAGAGATCCAGAGAATGTATGCAGACGCGGGCTCTCCTAGTAATGTCAGTGATGTGAGCCAGTAAGGGATTTCCCCCTTTGCTGCGGCCGGTCCCTGGGAGGAGGTTTGTTGCCATCATCAGGAAGCTCTGGGATGATCCCCCAGGCGTGGAGGAGTTAAAGCCTTGCTCTAATGAGGATATAGAGTGGTGGGCGCCGTTTCTGGTCACCAATAGCGTGGCCGGGTAGCGCCACTTATATAGCAATTTGTGATTGGAAAGTGCTTTTGCTACTGTCTTCAATTGCCTCTGCATTTGAAGGGTGTGCTGGGAGAGGTCAGGGAAAACCTGTATGCCATCGTAGGGATGAGGCAAATTTTTTAGGGCCCTGGTCTTTGCCATTATTTGCTCCTTGGTTGAGAAAAAATTAATCCTTAATAGGACATCTCTTGGGACTGCGTCCGCTAGGTGAGCTGGCTTTGGGATCCTGTGGATCCTGTCAATCAAGAGCTCCAAAGGGGGCATGTCTGGTAGAAGGGAAGAGAATAAGTCTGTGGCATATTTGTGAAGATCGTGGGCAGGACTGATTCTGGAACTCCTCTCAGCTTTAAATTGTTACGGCCACTGCGATCTTCCAAATTTGCTAATTTGGATCTCACCCACCAGTTTTCTTCCTTTTGTTCCTCATAGACATCCACTAGATCATCAACTGTGTGTGTGCATTCAGCCATTTTAGTCTCTATGTACTGCACCCTATCTCCCATCTGCTGCATGTCAGTGGTGACTTTGTGGATCAAGGAGGATAGGCTTGGCATTAATGATGATTGCAATGAAATAAGCATATCTTTCATAGTGGTGTCTAATACAGGCTGCCCAGTGGTGGGGAATGTTGCTATCGGTGATAGGGTGATGTCTGGGCCCCCTGCCTGGGGGTCTGTACTCACTGCGGCGGTCTTGTGGTGAGGTGAATCCATCCTCATCCTTGCTTTCACCGGGCTGTGTGATGCAGGGCTCACTGGTAGGGAGTGTTGTGGAGATGTGGAGCGGTGCTCTTGAGAATTCTCTCCGTCTGCATCTGGGAGATCAGTGTAGGACAAGGTTCCGGGTGCGGCCTGTTCACTGTCGCCATCTTGCCCTCCTCCCTGGCCCGGCGCTGGCCTAAAGAAGAAATCCGTCATCTTCTGGGGATGGCGGATCTCTTTTCTCTTCCTCTGCATGGTGGCCTGGATCGTGAGGAACTCCATGACCGCTCTTTAGGAGTGTTGAGTAGCGTTGTGCCCGCTGTATCGTCGCTCAGGGTCCGGTCTATCGATGAGCTCTCGGCTTAAACGGCCATCGTCGTGCGCGCGCAAGTCACGACCCTCTATTCATTTTTTCATACTTGCTGTGGGATGTGCTGCAACAAAAGTGACATTTAAAAAAAAAATGACAGCTTAAATTGCTAACATCACTTTAAAAAGAACAGGCTCCCCCAAAGGTCCCATGCAATATATAACAGACCCTTGGAGCCTGTGTCCTGTTTTTCTTTAACAGCTTCTCGACCGCCTCGCATACTTTTACTGCTGCAAAGTGGCAGCATAGCGCGAATCGCCATATATAAACGGTGATTCGCGCAGCCGCAGCTAGTGGGTGGGTGTGCGCCGCTTCCGGCACGCTCTTGTGGCCGTGGGTCGGGTGGACTCGATTTCTGCCGGGGACCCGCAATCGCCTAATACAGAGAAAGAATGGGGAACTGCTGATGTAAATACGGCGGTTCCCCCTTCTGTCAGACGGCATGACAGTGATCTACTGATCCCTGTCATTGTGATCAGTTAGATCTGTCATACCCCTGTCAGCCTAGCCCCCACACAGTTAGAACACAGTGAGGGAACACATTTAACCCCTTGATCACCCACTTAGTGTTAACCCCTTCACTGCCAGTGGCATTTACACAGTAATCAGTGGCTGTTTTAACCTCTGATCGCAGAAAAAATTTCAATGGTCTAAAAAAGTGACAAAAGTGTCTGATCTGTCTACCGCAATATCACAGTCCTGATAAAAATCGCAGATCGCCACCACTACCAGTAAAAAAAAAAAAAAAAAGTCAGAAATCAGTTCTCACTTTTAGATGCGATAACTTTTGCACAAGTAAATCAATAAACGCTTATTGCGATTTTATTTACAAAAAATATGTAATAGTATACATTTTGGCCTAAACTGATGAATACATTTGTTTTTTTATATATTTTTTGGATTGTAGTATAGCAAAAAGTAAAAAATATTGTTTTCAAAATTGACGCTCTTTTTTGTTTATAACGCAAAAAATAAAAACTGCAGAGGTGATCAAATACCACCAAAAGAAAGCTCTATTTGTGGGAAATAAAGGACGTCAATTCTGTTTGGGTACAACGTCGCATAACTGCACAATTGTCAGTTAATGTGACGCAGTGCCGAATCGCAAAAAGTGCTCTGGTCAGTAAGGGGGTACAATTGTCACTACTTTAACTCTTTTGCTGCCAGGTCTGTACATCGTACGGACCTAATGGCCTGGGGTGTTACACACAATCCAGTGGCTACAGCCCCCTGCCTGTCAGGTGATATTAATACAGTGGCGCCGCTGTCGCCCGATCACTCTCACAGACCCCCGGTAATGGCGCCCACCTTGTGTGTGCACTCCCGCCATGCTTACCGGGCTCCGCTTGCCCATCAGTGGGCATGGGATGTCAATGGAGGGCAGCAGCATGTAGAGGGGAATAGAAGAGTGGATACATGTCCGCTTTCCTCCCTTTCTTGCTGTGACCCGGAAAGCGACGTCTCTGACATCACTTCCGGGTCACATTCTCAGTGTCCCCGGGCTCGCTTTGCCGGAAACTGATGTTTTGCAATGCGATCTGCATTGCAAAACATTCAGTGGAGTACAGGGGAGACGTGCAGGGTCTTTTAGACCCTGCATGTCTTAAAAGAGAACCTATCACCAAAAATCATAACATTTTTGGTGACATTTTTTGCAAATAATTAAGTTACACCCAAAAACATAAAATCCCCCCCCAAAAAATGTTTGAGGCCCCCCCACCTCCCCATATACACACACGTACGAACATAAACACATGCGTCGGGGCGCCTAGGCATGAAAACCTTGATTGCGATACACATGTTACATATCGCTGCATATGCCAGAGTGAGAGCAATAATTCTAACATAAGACCTCCTCCATAAAACTGATTCCCATATGGGACTTTCTATAGCATCACCCATAGAAAACATAGGGTACTGAAGTTTGACAGCATTTCACGGGGTGCACAAAAATGTAAAGTCTGGCATATTGGGTATCGCTTTACTCAGCATAACCTCGTCTTTTATATTTTACAAAAATGGTAATCTATTGCGTTTATTTGCTCTACAATTCATGTTAGTGTGTTCTTACTGAAATTTAAACCCTTGCGGTAATATCATGTGACATAAAAAATTGGAACTACTGATATTTTATTCTCTAGGGTGTTTGCTTTCAGAAAATATATCATGTTTGGGGGTTTTGTATAATCTTCAGGCCTAAAATGATTTTTTAAACATGTGTGCCAGCGCAAAAACGGCTCTGGCAGCGAAAGTGTTAAAAAAATCACTGATCCCAGGCTCATGGAATTCATTTTGTGTGTGTGTGTGTGTGTGTGTGTGCATTTGTATATGTCTTCAGGGTTGTTTCCACCCCCTTTTTTGAGTTTTTTTTAAAACCCTTTACATATTATCCCAGCAAATGGGCATTTTTAACCAGTTCCCTACTGAGTCGTAAAATGACATCAGCAGGGGAGTGCGCATGTGCGGGAGCTCCGTGATGGACGCTTAATCTGGAGCTCCGCACCACCGCCTGCCCGGGGACCTGTCCGCACATCCAAAAAGAGGATTAGAGGTCCTCTATCAGCAGAGCCCGCTTCCCCCAGCTCCACACAATCCGGGAAGACATCTCCGGATCACTGGGATACAGTGGAGACTGCGATTCGGAGCCTTGTAGAGAAGGCAGGGAGCACCAAGATGGCCGCGGTCACGGCCTGAAACCAGAACCGAACCTTTCTCGCCCCATATGGTCTTCCAGAGGTCCCCAAAAAGATCTGGAACACCCCCCGGACCACCAGGGAAAACAGCACAGAGGTGAGGTCTTCTTCATTGATCACCTCTCCCACCGCTCAGGCAAACTACACCCTATTGGGAGGACCAAGATGGCCGCCGCATAGGCCTAAAGCATGTGCATATGATCTATACGGCGCTCTCCAGCTCCCCATTAAGGGCCTAAGGCTCTCACATTAGAGGTTCTTCTGAGGCTGTCTCTTACACCCAGGAAGGCTTTTCTACTTTTTGAGGCCTTTTGTAATATTTTGTCCAGCCATAAAAAACGGCCCTGAGGCCCTTCCATCAGTTTTAATAACTCTTGTCTCCCAGTCCACCAAAGCTCCAAATCCCTTTTTGGGGGCTGCAAATACAGGCCGCAGAAAATCGCCCCCCCATGTCTGGGCCCTCGGCCAAAAAAGACCTCAGTCAGCTATTTGCTTCAACCCCCACGCAAGGGCCCCCGGGCTCAACTAAGGCCCCAGTGATGGATTCGGGAGGTAGGGAGAGCCCTTACACAGAAGGGCTCCTTCCAGAAACGCCAGGACCCTCAGGACGAGGTGATTCCAGACCGGTAATATCCCCGGCACTTTTGAACTTCACTCCCGGGATGAAGGGAGTTCACCCACAACCCCCCACCCCCTCACCCACTTCTACTGATTCACTGCTGGGGCGGTTTCAGGGGGAACTTTCCTCCCCGCAGTTGATTCCAAATAGCCCGCTACCTATTCCTCCAAATCTGCCTAGTCAAGATCTATCCCTCCAGGTGGAAGACCTCTACCATAAATTTTCGGCTCTTCTAGAAAGAGGACTAGCAAACACGATTGCCACTACAACAGGGGAGATCAAATCGGACTTCCAAATGTTCGGTAACAGGATTGAGGCAATTGAGAACAAGCTGGAATCCACAGTGGCAACCTCCAATCAGAACTCGGACCTTATAAGCTCCTTACAAGACCAACTAGACACAGCTCTCTCAAGAATCGACAACCTGGAAAATAGATCAAGACAATACAACTTTAGGGTGAGAGGCCTCCCGGAAGACATCAAGGACATCCCGAAAGCAATTCAGAACCTGATATCCAACTTATTACCTGAAACGCCAAAACATCGTCTAGAGCTAGATAGGGCCCACAGAGCCTTAGGACCCCCTCGGAAAGATGGCACCCCGAGAGATATAATAGTCAAACCGCACTTCTACGCTATTAAAGAAGGGATCATAAGACAGTCGCAGAGTGCTGACCAGATTCTATGCATGGGCCACAAGGTACAAATCTTTGCCGACCTTGCTCCCTCCACCATCCAAAAGCGGAGAGCTCTTAAACCTCTTCTGACAGTTTTAACAGAGAAGGAAATCAAATACAAATGGGCATTCCCGTTTGCCGTTAAATTCTCCCTCAGGGGGAGGGAATATGCCTTTTCCTCCCTTCATGAAGGGGAGAAACTTTTTCTGCATCTCAACCTGATCTGTCAAGAATCCAGTATGGACACCACGAACAACAGCGGGTCTTCTAAAAGGCAGTCACCAACCAGCCCCAGGACCCCCCTCTGGAAAAAAGCCAAGCCTAAACGGGCTAAAGAAAATGGGCCTCCTTGATCAGCCCCTTATACATGCTCTATTAGGACATCACTCTCCCTTTTTTTTTATCCCTATGTTTGGGCCCTGGGGAAGGTCTTCGTTAATGACCCCTTTTCGGTTACTCACTACTCCGTTGAGATTCATTGTTACTATGAATCATTCAAGAAGAGGATGATCTCTAGTTGACAGTTTCTAACACTCTTGACATTGCGGTCCATTTCGCAAATCAATCGTTCAGGAAATAATCATCCATGGACATCTCCCCTCAAGGAAATATTTTCCCCCTTTCCTGGTGTCTGCTTTGTTTTTGAAACCAATCAGGGCTATCTCACAGCCGGCTTCTCTGGTTTCCTCTCCTCTCCAGTTGGAGGAGGAGAGCTCCGCAGTAATGGGAGGGGAAGAGGTCATTATTTAAGGTTCTCACAGTTAAGTTTGGATTAATGTTAATGCAATTATTTATTATGTTAATTTGAGGGTCTCGGGGTAGGCGATGGTCTACTTTTGCCTCCGCCCCTCTCTCTCTGTCTTTATAAGGCAGTCTGGAGATGGGCAGCCTGGCTATAACAGCCAGACTTTTTGAGTTGTACTTAAGGGTACCCAAGGGGCTCTATATTTTCTCCCCTCTTGGCACTTTTTCCCCTATAAGGAGAAAATGGCCCTTTTCAGGGCTCCTGTACAAGCAAATGTTAACATCAAGGTTTATATCTCATCTAATGCTTCTTTCATCCTTCTCCTCTGCTCTCTTCTTTCTCTTCTCCGTTCTTCCTAGGGTGGTTGTTGCTCAACATTCAGTCCTATGATGTCCTCAAGGCTTCCGGTTAGGTGCATGTATCCGGGAGAGGGTAAGTGCTTTCATTATCACTATTATCAGATACCCCCGTAGCGATGGCTGACCCACCCTGTAGCCCTTTAAGGGTTGCCACACACAACGTCCAGGGACTTAACTCCCCCATAAAACGTAAAAAAATTGGAGACCATTACACGTCTTTAAAGCTACACGTAATAATGCTGCAGGAAACTCACTTCCCCTCTAGCTATGAACCAAACTTCTTACACTCTCACTTCCCTCATTTTATTTGGCCAGCGGCGAAAATAAAACAAAGGGAGTGGCAATACTCTTCTCGAAACATTGCAACTTTAAGTGCTTGACAGAAGTAAAGGATCCGGAAGGCAGGTATATATTAGTTAAGGGCACTATTGAAGATCAATTAATATCCTTGATCTCATACTATGCTCCAAAAAAGGGCCAACTTAAATTTTTTCAGAGGATGTTAGATGTCCTTATCCCC
This sequence comes from Glandirana rugosa, assembly GCA_018402905.1. NCBI lineage: Eukaryota > Metazoa > Chordata > Amphibia > Anura > Ranidae > Glandirana > Glandirana rugosa. The sequence continues at coordinate 60,952 of BLSH010472966.1, read as the reverse complement.
TTGGTGGAGGGAACTATCATTCTCGGGGGAGACTCAAATGTCGCCTTTGACCAAACATTAGAAAAATCTAGACCAGTGGGTAGTCAACTTCTACACCCCTCCAGAGAAAGCCTAAGGATAGCAAAACTCTTACACTCACATGACTTAGTGGATGTCTGGAGGGATATGCACCCCTCTAAAAGGGACTTTACACATATTTCTAGCCCTCACAACTCATACTCTAGGATAGACCACCTCTTAACCCCTTGCTACACTCTGCCTGCCACACTTAACGCCCATATCTATGACACTGTTTTGTCGGACCACTCCATAGTGATGATGCAGCTACTGCTTAGATCTAAACTCTTCCCCAGACCGCACTGGAGACTTAATGAGTCTCTGTTATCAAACTCAGTCATTAATACTGAAATCGATAAAAGCCTCCAAGAATTCTTCGCTCTTAACATTTCAGACAACTCTTCTCCAGAAATGGTCTGGGCAGCTCATAAGGACTTTATAAGGGGCAAACTAATTCAGATAGCTTCCCGGTTAAAACGGGAAAGAGGCCTGGCCATGTTAAAACTGGAGAAGTCGTTTGCAGCACTTAAAACAGAGCATAAGTCTAACCCCTCAAGTCTTTTATTAGATAAACTAAACAAGGCTAAGTTAGAGCTTAGTTTAGCTCTAACTACTAGGGCGGAGAAGGCTATCAGATGGTCCAAAAATAAATTTTACACCCAGGATAATAAAATGAGCTCGCTCCTAGCCAGGAAACTCTCCCCTAGGAACAGACATCTCAGGTTTCCTAAAATTAGGGTCGGCGGTAATCCTCCCTCTGCTAACCCCAACATGGTGATGGGGGCCTTCCAAAGATATTACGAGGAACTTTACAGTCCCAAGTCGGTCGATAATATAGATCATATAAACAAGTTTCTTGAGGACGTATCTCTTCCTTCTCTTTCGGCCCAGCATAGAAATTTAATGGACAAAACTATATCAGAAGAGGAACTGGCAGAGGTCATTAAAAACTTGAAACCTGGTTCGGCCCCAGGCCCAGACGGGCTCTCAGGCCCTTATTATAAAACATTTGCCAAAACCCTCGCCCCTCATATGTTAAGATTTTTTAATTCTAAAATGAAAGGGGACCCTATCGAGAAACAATTGAACACGGCGTATATCACGGTAATCCCCAAGCCTGATAAAAATCCAGAGGACGTTGACAACTACCGCCCAATATCACTTATAAACAATGACTTAAAAATTATGACCAAGATCTTGGCCAACAGACTTGCCTCCTTCATTAATCAATATATCAACAGAGATCAGGTTGAATTCATCCCGACTCGTCAAGGCCCGGACCAGATCAGAAGGGCAATTAATATCGTTTCCGTTCCTCAATCAAATTGGCCAGGAGGTCCAGCCCAAAAGGGTATGCTTCTTTCACTGGATTTACGCAAAGCATTTGATTCAGTCTCATGGACCTACCTGTTCTCCTTACTGACACATTGGGGTTTTGGTGATAGATTCCGGGGTCTAATTGGAGCCCTTTACTCCTCCCCACAAGCTATGATCAAGATGCAGGGCTTTTACTCAAACCCATTCCCGATTAAGACAGGCACTCGGCAAGGGTGCCCCCTATACCCTTTGCTATTTGTGATCGCCATAGAGACTCTAGCTACAGCCATTCAAAACAACTCAAACATCAAAGGGGTCTCATGTGGAAAACAGGAACATAAATGTGGGCTTTTCGCTGATGACCTTCTAGTGTTCATAACTTCCCCCGGATCTACACTTCCCGCTCTCTGCCACCTCCTCAACAAATTCTCAGAAATTTCAGGGCTCCAGGTCAATTATACCAAATCCCAAGCACTTAATATCTCTTTACCTCCCGAAATTACCACCAAACTTGAATCAGATTTTAGTTTTAAATGGAGTAATTCCTCCATCACTTATTTAGGTATTAAACTTACCTCCAAATATGAAACTTTATATAGCTCTAACTATCCACCTCTTTTCCGCAAACTAGAGGCAGATCTCAAATCGTGGTCTACACATAACATCTCCTGGATTGGCAGGGTCAACTCAGTCAAAATGACAATTGTCCCCAGACTCCTCTACCTATTTTGCTCATTGCCCACCCCTATTCGTAAAGATCATCTTTCTTCTTTTCAAAGCAAAATTCTAAAATTCATCTGGGGAAACATAGGTTATAGGATCCCCCAGCAAACTCTATTCCTCAGCAGAAGGAGAGGGGGAGTGGGTCTCCCGAATTTAGAGAAATATCTTCATGCAGCTAGACTAGCTCAACTATCTTCTATTTACTCCAGGCAGGAGAAGCAGGACTGGCTCCGAATAGAGAGGGAAGCTATTCCTAGGCACACCCTGTATTTTCTACTCTGGTGCCCTGCCAAAGAAAGACCCCCTATCTTGGCCCCCTCCCTTTCCCATGAACTAGCTCTATGGGACAAAATCAAACACAACCCGTCTATTGTCTCCTCAATTAGACCATTAGCGCACATCTTTAACAACCCGGAGTTCCCACCAGGTCTTAACATTAAAGCCTTCCAGTGGTGGCTAGATAAGGGCATGTTCCGTATAGGCCACTTTTTCACAAACAAAGGCCCTATCTCATATAGACATTGTGTAAATGTACTAGAGCTTCCCGATACAGAGAAATTCAGATTTGTTCAGATCTCTAGCTTCCTCCATAAAATATTGAAAGAGAAACCTCTCCCCCCTAGCTTTTCATCATATGAGCAGTGGTGTGGCCAGTCGTCGTTACAAAAAGGGGGTATCTCTCTCATCTATGAAGCACTCACTCTCCCAGCTAAGAAAGCAACATATATGACTAACTGGGAGTCGGATCTCCAATTTGACTGGGACATGGACATTTGGCATAAGGCCTGTTACAGATAATACAAAGGTATTCTTAACACTGGCATTTCGGAAGCTAGCTTGAAAGTGATAATGAGGTGGTACCTAACCCCAACCAGGCTCCATAATTGCTATCCCAATCATGATCCCTCTTGTTTTAGGGGCTGCAGGCTCCAGGGCACCATGGTCCATATATGGTGGGAATGCCCAAGAATCAGACCATTTTGGAACAAAATCTTCCGCATCATCCAGAAGGTTACAGGTATCAAACTCCCAAGGTCACCAACTATTGCTCTATTAAACGAGCATATTGCCAACGTTTCTAAAAATAACTGAAAATTAATTCACTTCATTCTGTTAGGGGCCAAGATCACAGTAGCCAGAGCTTGGAAACTAGCTCGGGTCTCCCCGAAAGTGGCCATTCGGAAAATGTAATGGTTGATGATTCAAGAAAAGCTAGCAAGTATTAGTCAGGACAATTTAAGTAAATTTGAAGTAATATGGGAGCCTTGGGCTAACTTTGTAGGGGTTTCCCTGTCTCCTGGTTTGTAAAAGACCCAAGCTGGTTTAAGTCTGCTCTGTAGCAACAAACTACTATTCTTTTCTTTTTTTTTCCTCCCTTTTCTTCTTTCCACTTCCTTCTCCTCTTCCCTTCCCATTCACTGTTTGTCCCTACACGTTACATCCGTTATTATGCTAACTTGAGATACCTCTCTCATAAGGTATCATACTTGGTTCTGTTCAGATAATTATCACCTAAGTTATCTAAAGTTCACTTATTTGTCTCTCTATATTTGTGTTGTTAGAGTAACTCCTCCCATCGAGCAGGAGGCAGATCTCGTCCGAGGAGGTGCCCTGGGGAAGGGACCTCCCGCTCCCAGCACAGTGTGTTCCCATGAGGGTGTTGGGAAGTGGGAGGCCTCCCCCCGGGTAGCCTTCCAATGTGGCTTAAGTCGGGAGGGGCAGGAGGTCACAAGTTTCAGCATTTGAGTAATTTTTAAGACCTCCTTGTGTTTGGATTTAAGACTCAATGCAATAAGATGATTTGTTAGCTTGAACATTATGTTTATTCCTTGCAACTCTGTAAGTGTCTTTCTTCACCCCTGGAACTAGTTAACTCATTCAGTCCCACCTAGACACTGTTTCTATTCTGTATTTTGGCTTTGAGTAAGCACTTTAGATGACTTTGTTTTACCATGTATCCATAAACCTGAATTAAAATTTATTGAAATTAAAAAAAAAAAAAAATGACATCAGCAGGAACCCTTCCTCGATCCGGGAGGATGTGATATGACGTCCTTTGCTTTTCGTCACTACTGCGGGCCCCCGGGCGATCGCGGATCGGTCGGGTCCCTCGGAACACAGCCCACCCTGATCGGGGTAAAGAGCTAAAAAAATTGGCTCTTTACCACGTGATCGGTTGTGTCCAATCACAGCCAGTCACTACTGAGCTAGAAGTGCACGCCGCTCGTGCACGCACCCAGGGGCGTCCAGCACGGTGATGATCGAGGCTGAGGCTTGTCCCTCAGACAAAGCCCAGCTCCGATCAGGATAAAGAGCCAATGAAATTTACTCTTTACCACGTGATCAGCTGTGTCCAATCACAGCCAGTCACATGATGCAAACAAACCGCGGTAATGAGCTGTTACCAGGTTCTCCCTCTCACACACCAATCGTGTGTGAGAAGGAGATTGCGTTAACAGCTTGTTACCACTTAGTGTACACACCAAGCACACTGATCCCCCCAGTAATAAAGAGGGCCTGTCACCACCCCATCAAAGTACCTGTCACAACCTCATCAAAGTACCTGTCACAACTCATCAGAGTACCTGTCACCTGTCCATCAAAGTACCCGAGTACCTGTCATCTGCCCATCAAAGTACCCCAGTACCTCAGTACCTGTCACAGCCCATAAAAGTACACGAGTACCTGTCACCTGCCCATCAAAGTAACTGAGTACCTGTCACCAGCCCATCTGAGTACCCGAGTACCTGTCACCAGCCCATCAGAGTACCCAAGTACCTGTCACCAGCCCATCAGAGTACCCAAGTACCTGTCACCAGCCCATCAGAGTACCCGAGTACCTGTCACCAGACCATCTGAGTATCTGTCACCAACCCATCAGAGTACCCGAGTACCTGTCACCAGCCCATCTGAGTACTCAAGTACCTGTCACCAACCCATCAGAGTACCTGTCACCAGCCCATCAGAGTACTCGAGTACCTGTCACCAGCCCATCAGAGTAACCGAGTACATGTCACTAACCCATCAAAGTACCTGTCACAGCCCACCAAAGTACCCGAGTACCTGTCACCTGCCCATCAAAGTAACCGAGTACCTGTCACCAGAACATTTAAGTACCCGAGTAACTGTCCCCAACCCATCAGAGTAATCCAGTACCTGTCACCAGCCCATCTGAGTACCTGTCACCAACCCATCAGAGTACCCGAGTACCTGTCCCCAACCCATCTGAGTACGCAAGTACCTGTCACCAACCCATCAGAGCACCCAAGTACCTGTCACCAGCCCATCACAGTACCCGAGTACCTGTCACCAGCCCATCAGAGTACCTGAGTACCTGTCACCAGCCCATCAGAGTACCTGGGTACCTGCCACTAACCCATCAAAGTACTCAAGTACCTGTCACCAGCCCATCAGAGTACCTGGCACCTGCCCATCAGAGTACCTGAGTACCTGTCACTAACCCATCAAAGTACCCAAGAACCTGTCATCAACCCATCAGAGTACCCGAGTACCTGTCACCAGCCCATCAGAGTACTGAAGTACCTGTCACCAGCCCATCAGAGTACCCAGTACCTGTCACCAACCCATCAAAGTACCCTAGTATCTGTCACCAACCAATCAAAGTACCCGAGTACCTGTCACCAGTCCATCAGAGTACCCGAGTACCTGTCACCAACCCATCAAAGTACCCGAGTACCTGTCATCAGCCCATCAGAGTACCTGTCACCAGCCCATCCGAGTAACTGTCACCAACCCATCAGAGTACCCGAGTACCTGTTGCCAGCCATTCTGAGTACTCAAGTACCTGTCACCAACCCATCAGAGCACCCGAGTACCTGTCACCAGCCCATCAGAGTACCAGAGTACCTGTCACAGCCCATCAAAGTACCCAAGTACCTGTCACCTGCCCATCAAAGTACCCGAGTAGCTGTCACCAACCCATAAAAGTACCCGAGTAGCTGTCACCAACCCATCAAAGTACCCAAGTACCTTTCACAACCCATCAAAGTACTTGAGTACCTGTTACCAACCCATTAGAGTACCTGTCACCAGCCCATTTGAGTACCTGTCACCAACCCATCAGAGTACCTGAATACCTGTCACCAACCCATCAGAGTACCTGAGTACCTGTCACCAGCCCATTAGAGTACCCGAGTACCTGTCACCTGACCATCAGCATACCCGAGTACCTGTCACCTGCCCATCTGAGTACCCAAGCACCTGTCACCCGCCCATCAGCGTACCTGAGTACCTGTTACCTGCCCATCTGAGTACCCAAGTACCTGTCACCAGCCCATCAGGGTACCTGAGTACCTGTCACCTGCCCATCAGAGTACCCAAGTACCTGTCACCATCCCATCAAAGTACCCGAGTACCTGTCACCAGCCCACCGGAATACCCGAGTACCTGGCCCCTGCCCTTCAGATTCCCCAAGTACCTGTCACCAACCTATCTGAGTAACCGAGTACCTATCTGAAGCCCATCAGAGTACCCAAGTACCTTTTACCAGTCCATCAGATTACCTGAGTACTTGTCTCCAGCCTATCAGAGTGCCCGAGTACCTATCTGCAGCCCATCAGAATACCTGAGCACCTATCTGCAGCCCATCAGAGTACCCGAGTACCTATCTGCAGCCCATGCCTCATAGAATATACCTTATACCTCGGGGTTTGCTCTCCAAAATGGGGTCATTTGGGGGGTAATTCCACTGTCCTAGTGCTCCAGTACCTTCAAAATGTGATAGGTATGAATTAAATTTTATGTGTAATTTATGCTCCTAGAATGCCTGATGGTGCTCCCTGCATCTTCGACCTCTGTATGTGGCCAGGGTGTGAAAAAGTCTCACACATGTGGTATTGCCATACTCGGGACAAATAGCAGAATATATTTTGGGGGTTAATTTTTGCTATGTACATGGCATGTGTTAGAGATGTATTATAAATTTACCACTTTGTGTAAAAATAAAAGAGTTTTCATTTTCTTTCCACGTTTTCTGAAAACTTGTGGAAAAAAATGAAATATTCAAAAGACTCATAATGCCACATAGAATATACGTTGGGGTGTTTGCTTTCCAAAATGGGGTCATTTTGTGGGTAATTCCATTGTCCTGGTGCTCCAGGCCTTCAAAAGTGTAATAGGTCGTTAGGAAATTAGATGTTAAATTTCTGCTCCTAGAACGCCTGATAGTGCTCTCTGCATGTTGGACCCTTCTATGTGACCAGGCTGTGTAAAAGTCTCATACATGTGGTATTGCCATACTCGGGATGAGTAGCAGAATATATTTCGGGGGGTTATTTTTGCTATTTATATGCTATGTGTTTGAAATATCATATAAATTGACCACTGTGTGAAAAAAAATATGTTTTCATTTTCTTTCCACGTATTCCGAAGACTTGTGGAAAAAAATGAACCGTACTAAAGACTCATAATGCCTCATAGAATATACATTGGGATGTTTGCTTTCCAAAATGGGGTCATTTTGAGGGTAATTCTATTGTCTTGGTGCTGCAGGGCCTTCAAAATTGTAATAGCTGGTTAGGAAATCATATGTGCAAACAATGCTTCTAGAACGCCTGATGGTGCTCCCTGCATGTTGGACCTCTCTATGTGGCCAGGCTGTGTAAAGGTCTCACACATGTGGTATCACCATACTTGGAATGAGTAGCAGAATCTATTTTGGGGGGTAATTTTTGCTATGTACATGCTATGTGTTAGAAATGTCTTATAAATTGACCACTTTGTGTAAAAATAAAAGCGTTTTCATTTTCTTTCCACGTTTTTATAAGAATTGTGGAAAAAAAATGAACCATTCAAAAGACTCATAATGCCTCATAGAATATATGTTGGGGTGTTTGCTTTCCAAAACGGGGAAATTGTGTTGGTAATTCCATTGTCCTGGTGCTCCAGGGCCTTCAAAAGTGTAATAGGTCTTTAGGAAATTAGACATGAAATTTCTGCTACTAGAATGCATGGAGGTGCTCCGTGCATGTTGGACCTCTCTATGTGGCCAGGCTGTGAAAAAGTCTCACACATGTGGTATCGCCATACTCAGGGTGAGTAGCAGAATATATTTTGGGGTGTAATTGTAAGTATGCATATGCTGTGTGTGAGAAATAACTTATTGTTATGACAATGTTGTGCAAAAAAAATAATAATAATTTCTTAATTTTCCCAAGAATTGTGGGAAAAAGTACAACTTCAAAAAACTTGCCATGCCTCATACTAAATACCTTGGAATGTCTACTTTTCAAAAAGGGGTCATTTGGGGGGTATTTGTACTTTTCTGACATTTCAGGGTCTCAAGAAATGAGATAGGCCATCAGTGCATCAGGTGTGATCAATTTTCAATGATTGGCACCATAGCTTGTAGACTCTATAACTTTCACAAAGACCAAATAATATACACTTATTTGGGTTATTTTCACCAAAGATGGGTAGCAGTATAGGTTTTGGCCCAAATTTATGAACAAAAATGACTTATTTGCAAAATGTTATCATAGAAACTAAAAAAAGTGTTTTTTTTTTCCAAAATGTTCACTCTTTTTTTTATTAAATACCACCAAAAGAAAGCTCTATTTGTGTGAAAAAAAATCTAAAAATGTTGTTTGGGTACAGTGTTGCATGAGAGAGTAATTGAGATTCAAAGTGTGAGAGCGATGAAAGCTGAAAATTGGTCTGGGCAGGAAGGGGGTATAAATGTCCTGTATTGAAATGGTTAATTTGACAGATTTGCCTCTCATTGATTTCAGTGGGGTTCAGGTTTGATGAACCCTGCTCAAACCAAATCCAGGACAGTTTGGCTCATCACTACTCTAGGCCACCATCAGTGGCCAGATGGATATTTCCTGTAGATTAGATACACCTGATGGAAGATATTACTAACTTAAATAAAACATAAATATAAATTAACCTATAAAGTTAAGCATAGATAACCTCCACTCCCCACTCCTCACTTTGCATTCCCCTTGTCTTTGTGCTATGTGTGTTTTTCTTGTTCAAATGTATTATTTTTTGTGGGATTTTTGCAAGAGCTGTAACTCACCACCAACACCACTTTTATTTTTTATTTTAAAATCAATTTTTTTAAAATAAGTTCTGTTCTTTGCATTGATATAGAGTTTGGGCTCCATTCACTAAAGAATATAACATGATGTATTTAGTTGATCTGACGCATTTTTCCCAAATATCTCAGATAATGCAAATGTGAATTCACTATCACCTTTTGCAGTTAAAGCAACGCAGCACCGAATCGCAAAAAGTGCTCTGGTCCTAAAGTGTGAAATCCTTCCGGGGCTGAAGTGGTTAAAGTCAATTCACTAAAGGAAATAAATAAATAAATGCCTGAGTTAAGTAGTTAGTGGTCTAGACATTTACACTAGGTAAAAATATAATAGTCAATTAGGAGTAGTCTCTACCTTTTTGGATCTGTTCTCTCAACAGTAATGCATAGAAACCTACATATGGAAAAACAGAGAAACATTGGGGTTGATTTACTAAGGCAAACAGATTGTGCGCTTTGCAAGATGTTGCAGAACTTAAGTATAAGTTCACTTTCCAAAGAATACCTAATCACATGCAATGAAAATTTTAAAAACTTCATTTTTGCTTGTACAGTACATGATTGGATGATGAAAGTCAGCAAATCTTCCCCACGTTTACTAAGCTCTGGAGCAACTGCACTTGCAAAGTGCACAGTCTATTTGCCTTTAGTAAATCCACCCCATCACACATCGTAAAATATGTCTATTTTCTCCTGCCATTTCACCAGATTTTCAGAGACTTTTTGTGTATATACAAGCATATAGATCATTTGTTGAATAAACCTCCCAATCCCTCTAAAGATAATACAATGTACATGCATATCACAATGGTATAATCCCTTGGTAGAACATATGTCATTGGTAGGGGGGATACTTTACTGTTTTACAATTATTTTTAGAGAGATCATTGGAGCAAATATTTGGAAGACAGAACTGGCTTAGGAATAGACAAGTATTCCACAAAGAAGGAGCTGTTAAGAGAGGGGTGTCATCAGTTTGAAGGTTTGACAGATGGATACCAGAGTGACACTTTCAAAAACATCAGAGAATGACAATGGCTATTCTCTAACAAGACAAAACAGACATGCTTTTCTACTCCTGATTCAAACATTACCAAGTTATGTACTATATGTCTCTTTTTTTGGATGAATTCATAATTTATAAATTTTGTATTAGTAAAACTACAACTTTTTATAATACATTTGTGTATTTTTTGCTCAGCTAACCAGCAACATCTTTCAAAGTCCCTTGGCTTATCCTTACTGATGGAGGGTTTTCCTCTCAGTATGTGTTTATTCAGTTCATTTTTGGGATGTGGATATTGATACTGGTTTTTGGAACTGGTTTAACCACTTGCCGACTGCCCGCCGCAGCGTGACGGTGGCAAGGTGGTTCGTTATCGCGAAACGCCGTCAGGGGAGGACGGCCGCGATCATGCGCGCTCACGGCGCGTGCATTGTTGTTTGATTCATCACAGGACCGATCACTCTACACGGCCAGGCCAATGATTTTTGGCCTGGCCCTTTCCGATCGATCCTGACGAATGACATTGCTCCTCTGCCTATGTAATGTAAACAGAGGCAGAGGAAGTGAGCTCAACTTCCTCCCTGAAGCCCTTTTCGGTTTCAGCGAGGAAGAAGGAAGGAGCTTCAAAAACGTGAGTTGCACCAACACCACACTGACACCAGGTCACATAGGCACATTTAACCCCTTGATCGCCCCCCCTGATCACCCCCCAGTTAACCCTTTCACTCCCTGTCACTCCCTGTCACAGTGTCATATAGTGCAGCGATCTGATTTTTACCGATCGCTGTACTTGTGACCCTTGTTACACTAAATCAGTGCTAGGTTAGGTTACTAGTAGGCCTAGTTAGGTGTAAATGCCCCCCAATAAAGTTTTTAAGCCCTTCATTGCCCCCTGTCACCTGTGATCACCATATAAGTGTCACGGGTGATGCTAGCTAGCTAGATATTTTTTTTTCAATCAGATTACCCGCCGTATATATTATTTTATATACCTTTTATAGGTTTTAACCCCCGATTGCCCAGCGGTGACCCCAGTTAGGTTTTAGTGTGCATTAGGGTCAGTGTAAACGCCAGGCAGGGTCAGTTAGGGAGGTACTCTGACACACATGCATGCACATTAGATAGGTGTTAGATATTATTGTAGTATCTGATCAGATCAATATCTGTGATCTGATCAGATATATATTAGCGTCCCCACTAGATTAGGGTTCTAAAAAATGCAGCGTTAGCGGGATCAGCCCAGATACCTGCTAGCACCTGCGTTTAGCCCCTCCGCTCAGCCCAGCCCAGCCCACCCAAGTTCAGGATCAATAGATCGCTGTCACTTACAAAACATAGAATACATATCTGCTGCCTTCACAGAGATCACGCCCGATCCCTGCAAATTCTGACAGTGATTTTGGTAGCGTTTTAAACAGGCACTGACAACCAGGTTCGCTTTTTTGCCTGTGAGTCACGCTAGTGTACGTATCAAATTTAGAAAGTCCAAAATGTCTGGCCGCACGTGCACTAGCGAAGAGGCCTACACTATGCTGAGTATATCAGATGAGAGCGATGGGGAAGTCTCACTGTCAGAATCAGGCTCAGCATATGAACCTGTAGACAGCAGCAGCACCCTGTCAGATAGCTCTGACGACGGAGTTGTGGTCCCTGCTAGAGTCAGGCACACCAGACCCCGTTCTGCTTTCGCTGATGTGCATGAACCGCAGGGCTCTCGTATGCAGCAGAGAGCCAGTACTAGTGCTGCTACCCATTCTGGTGACCTGGCGAGCACCAGCGGCCTAGTACATCCTGGTCTTAGACGAACTAGCACTGCAGTATCACGTGGTGACGTGGCGATTCCCATAAGTGCAGTACAAGCTGGTGTGACTAGCACAAGTAATGCCCCGCAGCCACGAAGAAGACAAACACAGGCCCGCAGAACCCATAGTGCCTTTCTGACTAGCTTGCAAACCCTGATTGGCAACCCACCACTGATGCAGTGCCCGTACTTCCCCCATTCACTGCCCAACACGGAATCACGGGTGAATACAGCTTACGGCCATCGATTTTTATTCGCTGTATTTCACGGAAGATCTCTATAGATCTATAGCGGACCAAAGCAATTTATATGCTGGTCAATTCATCACCACTAATCCCCATTTGACACTTGCAAGAGACTGGAAACCAATCACGATTCCAGAATTTAAGACAGTTCTGGGCCTTTCCTTCCTCATGGGCATAACTAAAAAAACTGAGTTGCGGTCATATTGGTCCACTGACCCAATTCACCATATGCCAGTGTTCCCTGCTTGCATGGCCAGGACACGACAGTGAAAATGAACTCAGTCGTCCACGGGGTGACCCTGAATTTGACCGGCTCTTCAAAATTTGGCCCCTCATAAACCACTTCAACCAGAAGTTCACCGCACTTTTTATTCCCAACCAAGTTGTGTGCATGGACGAGTCCCTGGTTAAATTTTCTGGCTGTCTTGCTTTCAAGCAGTACGTCCCCAGCAAGCGTGCCAGATACAGGGTCAAACTGTATAAGCTCTGTGACAGGGCCACAGGCTATACACATAGTTTCATGGTTTATGAGGGCAAAGATAGTCACGTAGAGCCGGAAGGTTGCCCAGACTACATAGGGAGCACTGGCAAGATTGTGTGGAGCTTGGTGTCACCCTTATTTGGAAAGGGGTACCACTTGTACGTGGACAATTATTACACGAGCGTGCCACTTTTTAGTCATTTGTTTGATTATCAGATTGGCGCATGTGGCACTGTGTAACCTAATCGCCGGGGCTTCCCCCCACTGGCTTGTAGGTTCCCGTCTTAGTCGGGGGGAGAGAGCCTGCGCTAAGTGTAATAATTTGCTCGCAACGAAGTGGAGGGAGAATCTGAATGTTTTTGTTCTGACCTCCCTTCATGCAGATACGACCGTCCAAATTTCTAGGGCGACTGGTCTTGTGGAGAATCTCCTCTGTGTCCACGAATATAACCTAAATATGGGAGGGGTGGACCTCAATGACCATTTACTGGCTCCATACCTAATCACTAGAGTTGAGCGAACTTCTAGAAGTCCGGGTTCTGCTGGTTTGGCCGAACTTCGGGACAAAGTCCGGGTTCGGTCCAGACAGAACCCGAACTTTGTCCCGGACCCCAAACCCCATTGAAATCAATGGGGACCCGAACTTTTAGGCACAAAATGGCTGTAAAATAGTCCTGGAAAGTCCTAGAGGTCTGCAAAAGGAAGGAAATGGGGGTAAGGGTGGGACAAGTGACCTACAAAGAAATGGGGACAGGGAAATAACTTTTAATATTTTTAAAAAAATAAAAACATAAAAAAAGCAAAAATGGAGGTGAATGTGGATCATCTTCAAACTGGGTCTGAAAAGTATTAATTAACGGTAGAGGCCATATAACTGTTCTAATATCATCTTCAAACTGTGTCAAAAAAGTATAAATAAGCCGGGAGAACCCATATCACTGTTCTGCAAACATCTGGAAAATGTGTGTGTCACTTTAAATATAACCGGGAATAAGTGAACATCTGTTCTGCAAACATCTTTAAAGTCTGTGTGTCACTTTAAATATAACCTGGAATAAGTGAACATCTGTTCTGCAAACATCTTTAAAGTCTGTCTGTCAGTTTAAATGAAACCGGGAATAAGTGAACATCTGTTCTGCACACCTCTGTAAACTGTGTGTGTCACTTTAAATGAAACCGGGAATAAGTGAACATTTGTTCTGCACACATCTGTAAACTGTTTAGAACACTTTACGTAAAACCGGGAGGAACCATACACCTGTTCTGTGAACATCTGGAATCTGTGTGTGAAACTACAGCATAGAGAAGAACAGGCATATGGTTTCGCTCTTCACACACAGTTTGCAGATGTTTGAAGAACAGTGATATGATATCACTGTTCTTCAAACATCTGCAATCTGTGTGTGAAACTACAGCATAGAGAAGAACAGTGTTCTTCTCTATGAAGAGGGATGCCTCTTTGAGCATTCATCAGATCTCCATATGGACTGACATCCAGATATCTGAACTGATTGAACAACAGCCCTGAGGAAGGGGGAAGCCATTTGACCCCCGAAACGCGTTGGCATTTTTTACTATTCTTCCTACCAAATAAAATCCACCTGCAACTTTTACACCTTTGTCTCGGGCGCTCCATTCGTATCTAGGATTTGATCTTATATGTGAATCGACACGTCAAGTCGTTTACAGCGGTAGCAGCCCAGGCCCCGCAAGAGGGCGTACCATCAAAATTTCCAGATCACGCCCCATAGAGGCACTGGATATTGGGGATCTACCCCTATCACCCTACAGACGATATCCCCAAACGAGGGATTGTGTTTCCAGCGCGGTCTACTTTCCATTCTTCGGTTTCATTTAAAGTGACACACACATTTTCCAGATGTTTGCAGAACAGTGATATGGGTTCTCCCGGCTTATTTATACTTTTTTGACACAGTTTGAAGATGTTTTTAGAACAGTTATATGGCTTCTACCGTTAATTAATACTTTTCAGACCCAGTTTGAAGATGGTCCACATTCACCTCCATTTTTGCTTTTTTTATATTTTTATTTATTTAAAAATATTTAAAGTTATTTCCCTGTCCCCATTTCTTTGTAGGGCACTTATTGAAAATATAATTTTTTTTCAAAATTTCCATTTTTTTTTTGTTTATATCTCAAAGAATAAAAAGTGCAGTGGTGCACAAATACCACCAAAAGAAAGCTCTTTTTGTGGGAAAAAAAGGACGCAAATTTTGTTTGGGTACTACATTGCATGACCACGCAATTACCAGTTAAAGCGGTGCAGTGCCAAATTGAAAAAAGTGCTCCTGTTCTAAAGCTGGAAATCCTTCCGGGGCTGAAGAGGTTAAATTGTATGTATTAAAACAGAGATGTCCAAAGATATAGCAATGAATTTGCTAAATATCATAGCAAAAAGGACTTTCTTTTTAATTTTGAATAGAGTAATGCAGGGTTTGAACCCCTGGCAGTTTTTTGCCATCTGTGTCTCATTTGGAAGATTTCTCCACTATTAGTGTTCTGATGTCAAACCAAAATGTGGAAATTTCTTTTCCTTTTACTTTCAGTGATAAGGCGAAACGGCAATGATAGAGAGTTAATCTCCCTAATGGGGGGCACAAACAGTAATAAAAGCCTGACAGGGGTTCCAATCCTTCTTAAATGTATTCATCCCAATGGATATCACATCATGCAATACAATACCGAAAGGTTTCATGGGATAAATACTGCACATTTCGATGAAATACCTCATGCCTTATTTTAGTAGCGTTTTTTGTGAATTGCAATTTTAAAAAAAAAATGCTATGAGCTATTTTAACTCTGATCTTAAAGTTGAAAATAACTCTTCGTGAATTGAGCCCTTTATTAACCACTTGCCTACCGCCCATTGCAGCTTGACGGCGGCAAGGTGGTTCATTATCGCAAAACGCTGTCATATGACATATGTCATACTACAGTGCGATTCGATGGAGGACTGATCACTCTACAGGGCCAGGCCAATGATATTTGGCCTGACCCTGCCGATTGGTCCTAGCCAATTACATTGCACCTCTGCCACTGTAATGTAAACAGAGGCAGGGGAAGTGAGCTCATCTTCCTCCCTGAAGTCTGTTTTGGCGAGGAAGAGAGAGCTTCTAAAAGTGAGTTGCAAAAACACTACACTCACACCAGGACAGATAGGCACACTTTTTACCCTTTGATCGCCCCCTGATCGCCCCCCCAGTTAACCCCTTCAATCCTGTCACCCCCTGTCACAGTGTCATTTAGTGCAGTGATCTGATTTTTTACCGATCGCTGTACTTGTGACTAGTGTTGAGTGAACCCGGACTGTAACGTTTGGGTCCGTACCAAACTTTCGGGTGTCCGTGGCACGGACCCGGACCCGGACATTTCAAAAATCGTTCGGGTTCGGTCCGGGGTTCTGCTATTGTGTTCATGTCGCTAGCCATTTTTTAGTCTAGTGACGTGATTTACTGTGACACTGTCCCCCACTGTCCTAACTTCCCCAATTGACCCCCCCGCTAGTCCCCCGCTAGTTTCCCATTTTTCACACGGATAGACAGGACCACACTCACATCACAAAAACGTTGAGTGAAAATCTTCGAGAGAGAAGGAGCGGTTTTGTCTGAAGTCCCTCCTTCTACTCGAGTGAAGGGGACGGAGACAAATGTAATGTCACCGTCTCCACGTTACATTAACCGATCCTGGTTAGCCGTCCCAGTCCGGTTTATAGTAACCG
>BLSH010472946.1:406006-442631 GCA_018402905.1 Glandirana rugosa | reverse complement strand
TTACTAGTAAAAAATAAAAAAAAAATAAAAACCCCAGAAATGAATTCTCATCATCCGTAAACGCGGCCACTTTTGCGCAAACCAATCAATAAACGCCGACTGTGATTTTTTTTTATCGCAAATATGAGGAATTATATAAATCGGCCAAAAACGGTGAAAAAAATGTTTTTTTATATTTTTTTTTTGGATTTGAATTTTAGCAAAAAGTAAGAAATTTGGGTTTTTTTGCAAAATGGTCGCTCTTCTTTTGTTTATAGCGGCGATCAGAAATGACGCAGAGGCGATCAAATACCACCAAAAGAAAGCTCTATTTGTGGGGAAAAAAGGACGCAAATTTTGTTTGGGTACAACGTCGCACGACCGCGCAATTGTCAGTTAAAGCGACGCAGTGCCGAATCGCAAAAAGTGCTCTGGTCCTAAAGCTGCAAAACCTTCCGGGGCTGAAGTGGTTAAACCATGCAGAACTGATATAATAGTTACAAATAGATGCTAGAGCACTGAGTTGTTTATTGGCTTCTAATTTTATAGGTTCTCCTGTGATATGATCTCCATGCTAAAGTTCTCTGCTCTACCTCTTCAGAGTCCTATTCTTCATTCTGCAGCCTGAGTAGTTTCAATACACTGTATATTGTATTTTGTTAGATTATTATTTTAATAATATTGTGTTTTTCACTTGTAAAATAAACGGGGAAACAAAAACCAGTGGGGGTATACCATGTTACTTTTTTTTTTTTTTAACATACTGTATGTATGTTGTCACATGGGTGTTGCTGTCAAATGCTTGCTACTTCGTTCAAGTGCAGCGTAACCTCTTGCCAAGTGTGTGACACCTATATGCAATAGCAAGAAAGGTTGGCTTTAACGCCCAGCCAACAGACATGCATTCACAGCGTCAGGAGGTTTTGTGCTTAGAGCGCGCTCACAGCGCACTCCCAATTCCCTGACTGAGCTGTCACCAACAGCTCTTGGTCAAGGCTTTTGATCAGGAGCCATGAGGAAGGGCTCCTGATCACGTGACTGCTGTGAGAGACAATTACAGCAGTCAGATGATGCAGAAGCCACACTCTCTCCCAACATCACCAGCCTGTGACATTAAAGTGTTACTAAACCCACAACAGTAAAATAAGTATGTATATGCAGCATAGCATGCTTGTTATACTCACTGTGGAACTTAAGGGGTTTATAAGCATTATGTAAAAAAAGGCTGTTTTATCCTGTATGCATAGATTCTTCCCTCCTGCACAGTCAATCTGGGCAAGTCCATATAATACACAGCAGGGTGGTTAAGCTGCTCATGCTCAATTTGGTCTCTTATGCTGAATAGAGCATTTCCTGTTTCAGTTGAACTGTACAGGTCACATGATATTGACATCACACATGTGGGCTTGTATAGAGTCTGTAGTGGAAATCTCCTCCTACTTGAACACACAGCTATGGACAAACTGCAGGTTATCAGGAAACCATGGTATACAGATTATCCAAAAAAGGTGTATAGTGGCAGTATTTTAACCACTTCATGCCTGGAAGGATTTGCCATGTTAGGACCAGAGCACTTTTTGCGATTGGGCACTGCTTTGCTTTAACTGACAATTGTGCGGTCGTGCGATGACGTACCCGAATGAAATTGGTGTCCTTTTTTCCCCACAAATAGAGCTTTCTTTTGGTGGTATTTGATCCCCTCTGCGTCATTTCTGATCACCGCTATAAACAAAAAAAGAGGGACAATTTTGCAAAAAAAAAAAAAAAAACAATATTTCTTACATTTTGCTAAAATACAAATCCAAAAACAAATAAAAAAAAAATGTATTCATCAGTTTTGGCTGATTTATATTCTTCCTCATATTTTTGGTAAAATAAATCAAAATCAGCGTCTATTGATTGGTTTGCGCAAACGTTGGCGTGTTTACAAACCATGAAAATTCATTTCTGGCATTTTTACATTTTTTTTTTTTTTACCGGTAATGGCGGCGATCTGCGATTTTTATTGGGTCTTTGATATTGGGGCGGACATGTCGGACATTTTTGACACTTTTTTTGGGACCAATGACATTTATACAGCAATCAGAAAGTTAAATATCTGCTGATTACTGTATAAATGTTATTGGCAGTGAAGGGGTTAACCTGCTGGGGGAGATATAGGGGATAACTGTGTTCCCTAGGCGTGTTCTAACTGTGAGGGGCTGGGCTACCATGGGCATAAGAGATCTAACTGATCCCAGTGACAGGGATCAGTAGATCTTTTAAATGCCCACTGACAGAGCGGGGAACCACCGTGTTTACATCGGTGGTTCCCTGTTCTTTCTCTCTGCCAGGTCATTGCGGCTCTCCGGCGGACAGCGGGTCTGCCCGAGCCACGGGCACACTCCTGCAGATTGCCGTGGGCACAAGATGAACTATTTTCATATTACTGGGTTTAGTAACACTTTAAGGGCTAAACCCATGGGTTCATGTATCTAACTTCCTTCTCTGTTTCCAGCATCACCAGTCACATTTACACTTTAAGGCCTCATACACACGGACATTTCTTAAAAAATAAACAAAACGTCGGGCCTGACGTCAAGGAAAAAAAATTGGCGTTTTTTCGGCGTTAGTGAGCGTTAATTAGCGTCAGCGTCAATAGCCATTTTTAAAAAAAAAATCATCCCTCTGCTATTTTTCAACCTAAAAACGTCGGCGTCAAAAAACGCCAGTTAACGTCGGTACAGCGTTAGTTGGCGTTAGTGAGCGTTTTGCGGCTTCGGCGTCAAAAAACGGCAAAATATTACAGCCTCAGAACGCGCTGGCCGTGGGTTCTAGTTTCAGCTCACTAATGCCGATGCCATCTACAGCTCAAAAACTTCAGCGTTTTTATGGGGCCGTTGACTAACATGGAGAGCTGCAAAAAATGCCAGAAAACGCCGGCGTCAAAAAACATCCGTGTGTATGAGGCCTTAAAGTTATTCTGGTTGCTGTGAGAAGCTTCTTAGTACTGCTATTTTGTTGCTGTATGTGAGAGGCAGTGAGGAGCCTGCAGGTGTGTCCCAGCATCCCAAGCAGGAATGTTCCCAGATTACAGACAGAAGGGAGCTGGGTAGGTTGGTAGGTTTTAATTTTTAATTAACCCCTTCCTTACCCGGCACTTAAACCCCCCTCCTGCCCAGACCAATTTTTGGCTTTCAGCACTGTCGCATTTTGAATGACAATTGCGCGGTCGTGCGACGTTGTACCCAAATAAAATTTGCGTCCTTTTTTTCCCACGAATAGAGCTTTCTTTTGGTGGTATGTGACCCCCTCTGCGTCATTTCTGATCGCGGCTATAAACAAAAAATGAGCGACAATTTTGCAAAAAAGAACAATATTTTTTACTTTTTGCTAAAGTACAAATTCATTAAAAAAAATTATTCATCAGTTTTGGCCGATATTTATTCTTCTACATATTTTTGTTAAAAAAAAAAATCGCAATCGGCGTATATTGATTGGTTTGCGCAAAAGTTATCGCGTCTACAAACTGGGAATTGATTTATGGCGTTTTTATTATTTTTATTTTTTTTACTAGTAATGGCGGCGATATTTACTAGTAAGGGACTGCGATATTGGGGCGGACATGTCGGACATTTTTTACACATTTTTGGGACCAATGACATTTATTCAGCGATCAGAAATTTAAATGTCCACTGATTACTGTATAAATGTCATTGGCATTGAAGGGGTTAACCTGCAGGGGGCAGTGAAGGGGTTAACAATGTTCCCTGGGTGTGTTCTAACTGTGGGGGGGCGGGGCTGGCCGGGACATAACAGATCTAACTGATCCCAGTGACAGGGATCAGTAGATCTGCTTGTCCCCTGTCACAGAACGGGGAACCGCCGTGTTTACAACGGCGGTTCCCCGTTCTGAGGCTCCTAAATGTGATGGGCGGGTCTCGGGCGGACATCGAGTCCGCCCGACCCACGGGCACGCTCGCACAGCGTGCGGCGCGCGCGCGCCGCCGCTGCCTCCAGGGGGCGCGCCTGGAGCGTGCGCAGTGGAGGACGTCAATGGACGTCCTCCGGGCATTTCAGGTCTGCGCTGGAGCCGTACTTCGGCTATAGCGCGGACCTGGAGTGGTTAAGCGGGAATCTGAAGAATTTGATCACTGCACCAGTCTGTTAACCATACAAGCAACAGTCACAAATTTGCAAGATACTTTTTATTTATCCTAGCAACAACTTTGCCATAGATTTATATTAATATTTCAGTATAGGTCTGATTTTTCTATTTGTTGAAGGGTCCTTTCAGCTATAGCTTAGGTTGTCCCAGTGAGGTCTCACTTTCCCCATGTTCATTTTCAGACCTTGATCTTTCCACCCTGACTGTGCCCTGGGCACACCCCACAGCATGAGTACAAACCTTTGAAGATTACTAATCTTCTGTATCTACCTCTACACTTTCCAAACACTAGATTGCTGATTTATACTTAGTGATGTAAATTGTACTCACTGGTTGGCTGATGCAGCTGTAAAACTGATGACAGGAAGGCTGCTCTAAACTTGCTAAATGTTTTGTAAATGCTCGGTAAATCTGATTCTCCTCAGAATTGTCTCTACAGGCTAAAATTAAAACTCTGTCACTTCCTCCCAAAAATCCACAAAATTGACTCTGCAATAGCAGACTCAATAACTATCTCTCAGGCACATGGTGAGTCCAAACTCCACTGTACTTGAGTAATACAGCCTCTAGAAAAATCTTCACATTTGTCACACATCCAAGTGTGGTAAAGGTCCCTCCTGCACTCAGTGGTTCCTCCTGCAGGCCTCTACATCACTACTCTGTTCTGTGGAAACAAAGTAGCTTGTGGGAGAAACCATAGCATGTAGTGGGGCCTCCTAGAAGAGGGATAAGCATTCAGTCTTCTATTGCAGGGACCATTTTTTGAATTTATTTTTTGTTAAGTGACAAACTGGTGAAGGATAGTTGATGACACATAACATTCCATTATTTTACTAATGTTGGTAATTTGAAATTTGTAACTGCATTACCCATAATTTAGTTTAATGGGTAATATGTTTTGTTAATGGATTTAATTTGGGAAGTATCATAACAATCTAAGATTACTTAATTTGAAACTCATATTTTTTTTATAACATTGTTTGGAATCACTGTACTTGTGCAGTAGGCTGTATCATACATTTTAATTATTCTCTGTTATTTCTTCCCACAGGTTCTCGTGTTCTACTTCATACGGTGCTTCTTAGCTTTTATTAGTTGTGTGTGTGAACTTTATTTCTACAAGTAAGTGTCTCATATTAATTTTTTTTTTTTTTTTATCAAAACTTTTTTTATTGTTCACATATGAAAAGTTTTACATCAGAAATGTGCAATCAGAAATGTCTTACATTAAATATCCTGACTGATCACATTGTAATACATTCCATAGCATACAGAGCTTTTCATTTGCACCCGTCCTTTAAGGACTCCTGGTATTCAGCAAGTCTATGCAATTTAGCACACGAAGAAGTAAAGAAAACTCAAATAAAAAACTAAAGGTTTATCTTAACCCCCTAACCCAACCTTTGAGAATGTGACCACCTGCCCCCCCCCCCCCCCAATCATATCTGCAATAGTCTGTCAAGGACCAGCCTAGGCAGAGCCAAACTCGGCTCCTCAAGCCAGGGCTGCCAGATAAGATCAAATTTACATGATGTGTTTCTGTGGCGGTACACTAGCTGCTCCCTCATTAAGAGGGTGTTTACATATGCAATCCACTGTGCTTTAGATGGCACTGTAACTACCATCCAGTGCCGAGCTATTCATTTTCTGGCCAAATATAACATTCTGGTGATCATAAAATAGGTCCCCCTCGAGAACATCTCTATATCCATTGCACCCAGTAGGCATATAGCAGGTGTCCCTGTGATAGATATTTGTGTCAGGTCGCTAATACATTTAGAGATCTTCGTCCAGTAACGCTGAAGTTTCGGACACCTCCATATCATATGTATGAAATCTCCAGTGTGTGCTTTACATTTGGGACATAGAGGGGAGTCCCTAAGACCACATTAATGTAATTGTTTTGGCGTCCTATAGGCTCTATGGACAATAAAAAGTTGTGAAAGCCTATGTGAGGCCGAAATAGAAACAGCAGGTATAAATTCCAGCGCCATGTCCCATTGCTCTCCATCAATGTCCCCAATGTCGGCTACCCATTTAGCCCTACATTTAAGGGAGGCATGATCCTGTATAGCAGATAACAATCCTGCATAGTTTTTAGAGATCAGCCCCTTTTGGTCTGTGGCTCTCAGTACTTTTAGCAGCATCCAAGAGTCAGATACCTCCAAGGTGAGTGTCTGGGCCTGTGTCTGAATAGCATGTCTGAATTGGAGGTATTGAAAGAACCCCCTTGCTGTCAATGAAAATTCTGCACACATTTGAGCATACGTTTTCAATGTATTTCCTGCAAAGACCTGTTGGAAAAACCAGATCCCCTTTTTTTTCCAGTTATTGAAGCCCTCCAGTTTGTCAAGCTCAGGGTACAGTGGGTTGTTCCACATTGAAGTAAAGGTTAAAGGTCCCTTAATGGACAGAATTTTCTTTACCTCCCTCCACATCTTTCTAAGGAGCGATGCTGTCGGTGACGACTCAGGCAAGCCAGGCAAATTCATTTCCATATGAGAATCGGCTCTCAGGGATGGATTAGTCCTACTTATTAGTGGTATTATGGGATCTGTAGTGCCATCCAGTCCCCAGCCCCTCAGCTGCTGCAATTGGGATGCTAGGAAATAGTTTTGGTATGTGGCACAGCCAGCCCCCCCCCCCCCGATCTTTACTATATTGCAGCGTATACATCTCATGTTACATTTACTCGAGGTCAAACTGTTTAACATTTTTGTAACAATAAAAAAGTTACTGAAAACGTATATTTCACATTCATGTATACATACCTACAGACCAGGACAAAACTTCCAGCAGCTGGCATATATACACTTCCCAACAGCTACAACTGGACATTGATGCCACAATGTTTAATGATTACCTATATGTCTTACAGCAGCTGGGCATAGTGATGTTCATTAGTGTACAATCACCTTGGAGATTTATTTACCATATTAGTTACTTGTATGCATTGCTAGGAAGTGGTTCCCAGCAACCCCTCTGCTCTGTGTCATTATATGACTTATGTTAACCCTCTTGGATGCCAAAGGACTGAGCAATACGCAAAACCCCACCACTCTTCCCTTCTGAAGGTACGACAGATGCCAGCTTGAACAGCCCTTCTCTGTTCGATATGCCGCTGTAAGTGTTTCCCAGAGGTGGCACACATGATGACACCACTACACATAAAAAATAGTTTTATTCAGCCGGAATGGACATGCTGAACGTCCCCACCTAAAGCTACATCTCTTTGATGCGTTTCATCCTGATTGGGCTAAATCATGGAGAATCATGAAGCCCAGTTGGTATGAAATACATCAGAATGGTGTGGCTTTAGGCACGGACCTTAAGCTTGTGCAGGATCGGAATCAGATTACTTAATTTTCTTGAATATGGAATTTTGTGGTAGAACACTGCACACTAAGAGTGGACTGAAGGGTTGGTCGTGCAGATTTGACACTGGAAAATTTCAGGAGCAGAAGAAGAAAACAATACAACTGATCTTTTCATATTTATGTTACTAATCCCACTACAAGTAATTACATAAGTGAAGTTTTGTAAACTTTAAATTTCCAGATGGTATTCTAAAACTTACAATGTGATTGCTCATTACTGATGAAGTTGTGTTGCCATATCAAATTCTAGTATATGCCCCCATAAATATAAAGCATTCTCAGAAAGTGAATGAAAACCTTTCATTGTGTCACATTTTCTATCCCATCTGTTTTTAAATATGCCAAAAGAGCTAACATATTTTTTTTATAGGGCTGTATGTAAAAAGTTTGGGCTCCACGTTGGGCGAATCATGTTGGCTTTCCTAGTCCTCAGCACAGGAATGTTTTCTGCAGCTGCTGGTAAGTGTGATTTAATTAAAAAACTGCATTTCTTCATTGTGGGGCAGTGAGCAGATTAAGGTTGCTCAGAGTTATAACCAGAAAAAAGTGAATGCCAGTTCTCTAAGGTTTATAGGATGGCTCAGGGTAGTGTGAATGACACAGTTTACTCTGAGTCTGGGGCATAAGATTGAGGTTTTGTGAGCAGAACTTTCAGTTCCACTTTTTCCCTTGAACACAATCTTTTTTAAAGATATGTTTTATTAATTTTCATGTAAAGCTTGTACATAATAAGAGAAAAAAAGAGAAAAACAACACTGTTACCAAAAAAATTAAGCTTACAAAGCATAGTTTATCTCGTCAATGCACATCAATAATGAAAAAGGGCACAAAGACAATGGGTTTCAAAAAGTTTCCACTAGTCATCAAAGTATACCAATTCTAATATCCTAGGTCCAGAGAGGTCATAGTAAGTGGGCTATCTATTCATTTACCCCACAGTTTATCAAACAGCTTCAGTTTCTTTTGGAATTCAAAGGTTAAAATATATAAAGGGGACTGTGTTTACATCTCCCATCATTCTTTGTTGTTTAGTCATACTTTCAAATACCTATTTCACAATAAGTAAAAACTTTTTGCTGTACCATATTTTGTTTGAGGTCAATTGTATCTATAAGTGTTAACATAAATGCTCTTTGTTTGGCAGCTTATCTTCCTAGTACGTTCTGTATGTATACTACTGTAATAGCCATGACAGGCTGGTATATGGAGAAGATCTCTGTGGCGGTACTTGGTGTGGCTGCTGGAGCTATCTGGGGCTGGCCATTTAGTGCTGTTCTTGGGTAAGAAGCAGTTGAAACAAAATATGCTTCAAAGAAACTCTTTATAAACATTTTAGAAAAAATCATATATGTCCTCAAAGTGAAACTCCCTATTTTTTATGTGTTGACACATCATCACCAATCTAGACCTCATGACCTTAAATTACCTAACAATCCCGGTATTTTAAAATTGTGTGTTTCCATAAGTTGTGTTCATCTCTCTCTCTCCCTTGATTACATGGTCATTACACCTGAACTACAGATGCAGTATAAAAGATACAAATTAAAGTGATTCTAAAGGAAAGAATCCTTTCTCTTACGTTCACTGACAGACGCAGCCCTTCATTGACAAGTGGGGTTTATGCACATCCTACTAGGAGTAGACTAGGCAAATAGAAAAAAGCAAGCTGACCTCTCCCAGGGGGCCGTCCTCACTCCAGCATATAGCCCCCCCAGCTCTGCATAGCATATCAGTTTTATTATGCCTATTGCAAGGAGTTAGACCTGGTTCCCTGCTGGGACCTGCGGTTCCCCAATTTTTTTTTCTTTTGGCTTCTCAAGCTATTTGATGAAGACTGCTATCAAGTAACCGGCTGGGGCATAGAGGATATCTCGAATCCTGGAATTTCTCCAGCCCGGCCGACGGATGCGAGCTGCCTTAGCCTTGGCGGGTCCGCCGCATCGTACCCGTTCCGTGCGGGAGGCTAGTGGGTGACCCCCACTTGCGTCCAGTGACCGGGCTGTGCTCGCGTCCAGGGGCGCTTTGCCTGCTTCATCCCTCCCCGCCTTATGGGAGGAAGGTCTGCTACCGCGTGGCTACCGGCTATGCCCGTCGGATTGGTGAGGGACTCCTCTCTTTTACCCCCCCAGTGGTGCGGAGGAGGGGGGGCTGGGCTATTCGCGGACTGGGCCGGCCGGTGGAGGGTTCAGGGATACAGGTTCAAATCCCTTCCCGCACCGCACCCCTGTGCAAAAACCGCCATGCGGCGATCCGCCACCATTTTGCGGTGGATCGCCGCCATTTTGCCGTAGCCGTGGCCATTTTGTGGGCTATTTTGGCCTCTAGTGGTGGAGCAGCGGCCATTTTGCCGTAGTCGCGGCCTGTGTGGACAGGCTTGGCCTCTTGTGACCGCTCAACGACCATGTTTGATGTGCCTGTGAAGAAAACGTGCGCCTGGCGCCGTTTCTTCCTCTTTTCCTCTGGGATAGCGTGGAAGGCACAGTGGCGGTGAAGGCTCCTGACAGGCGGGCAAGCACTCCTACTGGGACGCAGCGCTTGAAGGGCATTTGTTACACAGCAAGTATAGCTGGCTCTCCCTGGGGTGTTGGTAGCGGTGGGTGCAGTCCTCCTGGGTATTCTCTCGGTTGCTCTGTGGGGCAGTGGTGGGGCTGCATTGTGGGCGTGTCAGGGCCTATTGGCCTAGCAGTGTTCCGGTGGCGCAATGGCAGCTGAACCTGCGGGTTCTCCTCCGGAGGAGCCTGTGGTAGCGCAACCTGCGCTGGGCCCCCTGGATCAGTTAAAGTCCATATTGGGGGAGTTTTTCCCCCAGGAGGTGCTGAGCTGTGCTAAGGGGGTGGCTAAAAAGCGTCCACCCCCCTTCCTTGTTCAGGGGAGGATTCTGAACAGGAAGGGGCCTCAGTGGTCACGGGGACCCCCGTGGAGCTCTCAGATGGTGAACTGGAGCCCTCGGATGGTGAGGAACACCAGGGGGCCTCGGTAGCGCGCGAGAGGGCGCTGGTGGCCGCCCTGA
Source organism: Glandirana rugosa (assembly GCA_018402905.1). Taxonomy (NCBI): domain Eukaryota; kingdom Metazoa; phylum Chordata; class Amphibia; order Anura; family Ranidae; genus Glandirana; species Glandirana rugosa. Next base: position 432,118 of record BLSH010472946.1, on the reverse strand, counting down.
TCACCGATATCCGTGCGTCTTTGCGGCTGGGGAGTCGCAGGAGACTGCCTACGTTTGTGGGTCTTTTAAGCCATCTCGGTCCCCTAGGGCATATCCCTATGATCAATTATTTGACCAGCTGGTCTATAAGGAATGGCAGCGTCCGCAGAATTCCTTTTATTGCCCAAATGTTTTGCTGTGCGCTATCCTTTTGAAGACAGTTTTGTGCAGAAGTGAGCATCCCCCGCAGTGCACCCTCCGGTGGCTCGCCTGAATATGGCAACAACCATCCCCTTGGAGGGGTCTCCCTCTTTTAGGGATCCGGCCAATAGACGGACTAAGGCGTTATCCAATGCACTGTTCTTGGTGGCGGGGTCGGCCATGAGACCAGCTCTGGCGTCGGCCATGGTGGCACAATCTCTTACGGAGTGTGCGACTGAGTTGCACAATGACTTGAGCTGCGGGTGTTCGGCTGAGGCTTCACAGCGGACAGACCATATAATACAGGGTCTCCGGTATCTGTGTGACGCAACTTTGGACCTGCTTCCCATGCTGTCTAAGATGTCTGTTTTGCAGTCATTATCAGACGGGTGCTGTGGTTACGCTGTTGGTCGGGTGACCACGCGTCTAAAAAGGGCCTCACGGATCTTCCCTTTCAGGGTGGTCGGCTCTTTGGGACACAATTGGATGAAATCATTAAGGATTTCACCGGGGGGAAGAGTTCCCTTGTCGGAAGCGTTTTTTTCATGCGCCCGGTGCAGCGGGCAAAGGCTCGAGGCCCAGCAAGTCTGCCTCGGGGTCCGGTAAGCTGCCCTGGCAGCTCAAGAGCGAAAAGACGGAGGAAAAGTCCTCTTCCGCATGATGGGTTGCCCCCGCCTGACTCTCGGGCGGGGGGGCCGACTTCTGCGGTTCGCAGACAGGTGGACTGCCCGCATTTCCGACCGGTGGGTGCAGGAAGTGGTGTCCTCCGTATACAGGATAGAGTTCAGCACTCTACCCCCAGACAGGTTCTTCCCATCAAACTTGAGACTCCCTCAGGGGCGTCGAGAGGCTCTCCTAGGGGCTGTTCAGAAGCTCTCCGAACAAGGGGTGATTGTGCCGGTACCTCCGCTGGAAAGGTTCCGCTGCTTCTATTCAAACCTCTTTGTGGTGCCTAAAAAGGGTGGGGTCAGGCCAGTTCTGGACCTAAAAGCGCTAAACCACTTTGTGAGGGCGCGAAAATTCAGGATGGAATCTGTCCGATCGGTCGTGGCCTCCCTGCACCAAGGGGACTTCATGGCGTCTCTGGATATCAGGGACGCGTATCTCCATGTTCCCATTTGTCTCCGGCACCAGCGCTTCCTGCGATTTGCGGTAGGGGAGCTGCATTTCCAATTTGTGGCACTTCCCTTCGGTCTGGCCTCGGCTCCTCGGGTATTCACCAAGTTGGTGGCTCCGGTGCTGGCGCTCTTGAGGCACAGAGGCATTGCGGTGGTAGCATACCTCGACGACTTACTCTTGCGAGCGGAGTCGGCTTCAGCCCTGGAGGAGAATGTGGCTATAACAATGGCCTCGTTGAGAGACTTCGGCTGGCTGATCAACCTGCAGAAGCCGACGTTGGCCCGTCCTGTCGACTGGAATATCTGGGTCTGATTCTGGACACAGAGCAGGCGAAGGTGTTCTTACCTCCGGCCAAGTTGCTGACACTGCAAGCAGCGGTGCGAACCCTGCTGTCACGCCAGTGGTCCTCCTTACGGTTCTGTATGCGGGTGTTGGGGCTCATGGTCTCGGCCTTCGAGGCGATACCTTACGCTCAGAGTCACTCTCGGCTCCTACAGTGAGCGATTCTGTCACGGTGAGACAAGTCTCCGTTGTCCCTGGACCAGCTGATCAGATTGGATCATCAGACCAGAGAATCGTTGACCTGGTGGCTCCGGGCCCTGGCTCTAACGTTGGGAAAGTCGTTTCTTCCCCTGAACTGGTTGATAGTCACGACGGACGCCAGCCTATCAGGCTGGGGGGGGGGGTCCTGGGGCAGCTGTCTGCTCAGGGCCGTTGGTCGGCGCAGGAATCCCGCCTTCCGATAAATGTGCAGGAGTTGAGTTCAGTTAGGCTCTGCCTCTTCCACTGGACGGTAAGGCTGCGCGGCCTCCCGGTTCCGGTTCATTTGGACAACGCCATGGCTGTGGCGTACGTGAACAGTCAGGGCGGAACGAGGACCTCGGCAGTGGCTGCGGAAGCGGCTCGCATTCTGAGATGGGCAGAAATTCACGTGCCGGCAATCCCCGCCATTTACATTCTGGGCGTAGAAAATTGGCAGGCGGACTTTCTCAGTCGCCAGACGCTGGATCAGGGGGAATGGTCCCTACATCCAGAGGTGTTCCGTCAGATTTGCCACAGTTGGGGCACTCCAGACGTGGACCTCATGGCGTCCAGGTTCAATCACAAGGTGCAGACCTTCGTGTGCAGAACAAGGGATCCGTTGGCGGCCGCCACGGATGCGTTGGTAGCGCCTTGGGGTCGGTACCGGCTCCTGTACGTTTTCCCTCCTCTCAAGCTCCTACCGCGGCTACTGCGCAGGGTAGAAGCGGAGGGGATCCTGGTAGCTCCGGATTGGCCTCGGCGCCCTTGGTACGCCGATGTGGTGCGGATGGTGACAGATGTCCCCTGGCGTCTTCCGCTACGTGGAGATCTGCTGTCCCAGGGACCCATCCTGCACCCTGTTTTACCCTCGCTGGCTTTGACGGCTTGGCTATTGAGTCCCAGGTGTTGAGGGATAGAGGTGTCTCTGACTCTGTGATCCCTACCATGCTTAAGGCGCGCAGGTGTACTTCGCGCAAGATATATCATCGCACCTGGAAGGCCTATATTGCCTGGTGTGAGGCGGGGGGGCATTCTTACAGCAAGGCCTGGATATCAAGTTGGCATTGAGTACACTCAAGGGTCAGATTTCGGCTCTGGCGATTCTTTTTCAACGCCCTTTAGCGTCACATTCGTTGATACGTACATTTGTACAGGGTGTACGCCATGTGGCTCCTCAGGTACGGTCGCCTTTGGCACCGTGGGATTTGAATTTGGTACTTTCTGTACTGCAGAGACCGCCATATGAGAAAATCAGGGATATTCCCTTACAATTGCTGTCAAAAAAGGTGGCTTTCTTGGTGGCCATTACATACGCTTGACGGGTGTCTGAGTTGGCGGCGTTGTCATGTAGGTCTCCCTACTTGGTCCTTCATAAGGATAAAGCGGTCCTGCGACCTTCACCTTCATTCCCACCGAAGGTGGTTTCCTCTTTTCACATTAATGAGGATATTGTTCCTTCCTTATGTCCGCACCCGTCGCATCCCAAGGAGATTGAGTTGCATTCTCTGGATGTCGTGAGGGCTTTGCGGGTGTATTTTGCGGCTACAGCTTCTTTTCGGAAGTCTGATGCGTTGTTTGTACTGACAGAAGGCCTGCGCAAAGGGTTGGCGGCCTCGTCGGCTACTGTCTCCCGTTGGATCAGACAGACCGTGACCCATGCGTATACTGTCCGGAGCAAAGTTCCCCCTTTTCCAGTCACGGCTCATTCCACCAGGGCAGTTAGCACTTCCTGGGCTTTCAGACACCAGGCTTCGGTGTCTCAGATGTGCAAGGTGGCTACTTGGGCCTCGGTGCACACTTTTGTTAAGTTTTACAAAGTTGATGTGTCAGCATCTGCGGATGTTGCTTTTGGCCGTAAAGTTTTACAGGCGGCTGTGTAGGCGCGGCTGGCGCCTCCTGAGAGGATTCTGTTGGGTACAGTTGTTATTGTTTACCCACCCCTCTTGAATGACACTGCTTTGGGACATCCCCACTTGTCAGTGAAGGGCTGCGTCTGTCAGTGAACGTAGGAGAAAATAGGATTTTATTAAGAACTTACCGTAAAATCCTTTTCTCTGAGTTCACTGACAGACACAGCACCCACCCCTCAGTGTTGCGTTTGTACGGCTTGTTACGAGCTGATGCTATGCAGAGCTGGGGGGTTTTATGCTGGAGTGAGGACGGCCCCCTGGGAGGGGTCAGCTTGCTTTTTTCTATTTGCCTAGTCTACTCCTACTAGGATGTGCATAAACTCCACTTGTCAATGAAGGGCTGCGTCTGTCAGTGAACTCAGAGAAAAGGATTTTACGGTAAGTTCTTAATAAAATCCTATTTTTTTTTTCCTATAACAAACATGTTATACTTACCTTCTTTGTACAGTGGTTTTGCACAGAGCAGCCCCAATCCTCTTCCTTTTGGTTCCCCCGCCTTCCTGGCTTTTCCCCCTGCCGAGTTGCCCCAATAGTAAGCCTCTTGCTATGGGAGCACTTGAGCAGGCTCGCTTTTAAGCCATGCTCTGTGTATCCATTCACATACACAGTGCAGCTCGGTCCCGCCCCCCTCTCTCTCATCATTGGCTCACTGGGTGTGATTGACAGCAGCAGGAGCCAATGGCTCCTGCTGCTGTGTGAGCCAATTAGGGGAGGGAGACCCGGGAAAGCTGATGCTGTAGTGCATATCGCTAGATCGAGATGGGGCTCAGGTAAGTATAGGGGGGGACAATCTGCACACAGAATTTTTTTTACATTCATGCATAGAATTCATTAAGGTAAAAACCTTGGGCCTTTAAAACTACTTTAGAATGCATTCACATTTGGGCATTTTGATTTGCAGGCAGAATTTCTGCGATTCTGCCAGTGATTTCAATCCACTCTGGTAAAATGACAAATTGCACAATGCACATTTCAGATGCTGTGCATTTTAATGAGCATTAACAATGCAGTGTGGTTAGGACACTACTGTCATGTCAGAGAGCAACAATTCTAGCCCAAGACCTTCTCTGTAACTCTAAACTGGTAACCTCTAAAAAATGTTAAAGCATCGCCTATGGAGATTTTTAAGTAACAAAGTTTGGCGCCATTCCACAAGTGTGCGCAATTTTAAAGCGTGACATGTGAGGTATCTATTTACTTGGCGTAACATCATCTTTCACATTATACAAAATTGGGCTAACTTTAATGTTTTGTTACTTTTAATTCATGAAAAATTTGAAAAATTGTTGCGCAAATACTGTGTGACATAAAAAGTTGCAACAACCGCCATTTTATTGCTTAGGGTCCTCTATCAAAAAAATTATGATTTTTACATGTAGGAGAGGAGTGCCAGAATAGGCCCGGTATGGAAGTGGTTAAAGTCTGTGTGTGTGTCTCGATATGTTTTCGACTGGTTTATTCAGTAGGGCAATACTCGCATCTTTAATAATATTGACCCATGTAACTGAAAAAATAAAGGAGTGAACTCTCATCCAAAAGCGGCGCACTTTAGGACAAGTCCACCATGTGTGTGAAAGCGTATCTATCTGGCCACATCCTCTGAAGCAGTACCAGGTACCATCTAGCATGCACTTTGTAGCTAGCCTCAATTAGAGACACGTTTAAAAAGCCTTTGTGAATCAGTGTGCTCCATTTGTGCCAGTCCCCTGCCTCAGGAGATGTGCCAGTCCCCTGCCTCAGGAGATATGTCGAGATCTCTCTCCCTCGCCATCTGTTAAGTCAACTTGGCTATAGAAAACAAGGGGGCAATACACAGCGCCACAGACGCCTTATAGGATTTTAATGAGGAGTATAACCCACTAAGAATCGCAGCTGCCTGCCTTCTGAATCAGAAGTATTGTATGGAAGAGATGTGTAGAAAAGCAGCGCAGATCCTATGGTTATATCCTTATATAAAGTACAAACAATATTATAAACTGATACAATACATTGTGCTACACTTGCAAATATAATAAACTGCACCTGTGATAAACTGTGCAAAAAAATGCTGTGCAAGCAGTAAAACTGCAAAAGGTGCTATAAAAAGCCTGTAAGAAAAATGTGCAAAATATGTCAATACAATGTGCAAAAATAACAATACTCCACTCGCTTCAGCGAGACTAAAATTGCAACAAAATAATTATGCAAACATACATCATTTATAGTTTTTTTTGCACATTGTATTTGCTATATTTTGCACATTCTTTTCTTAATTTTTTTTCCAGCATCTTTGGCACAGTTTACTGTGTGCACAGCATTTGTTGCACAGTTTATCACATGTGCACAGTTTACTATGTTTGCATAATTATTTTGTTGCTATTTTAGCGATTGAAGCGAGTGGAGTATTGTTATTTTTGCACATTGTATAGCCATATTTTGCACATTTTTCTTACAGCACCTTTGCACAATTTTACTGCTTGCACAGCATTTTTTGCACAGTTTATCACAGGTGCACATATATTATTTTATTTGCAGGTGTAGCACAATGTATTGTATCAGATTAGAATATTGTTTGCAGTTTATATAAGGACATAACCATAGGATCTGCGCTGCCTTTCTACACATCTCTTCCAACTTGGCTACAGCATTGAAGAATAGTTTATATAGCGTAGAGACGCCCCACCGCAGAGAGACCTCCTACATGCGCCTATTTGCAAACATGGTGCGTGCTGCTAGGTCTGAGCTATTTTTCTGTAGTGTTTTAAGGATATGATACATTTGCTGCAGATGGAAATTCTACGAGGGGGGCATCTCCAGACTGTTACCTGTAACCCTCTATGGTCAATATAGTCCCCTATGTGGTAAAGGCCCTCGTTTAACCGCCAGTCAAAGCCTACAGCCTGCAGCCCTGCTGGAAACTAGGAATTGGCTAAGAGGAGCCTCTGGTGTATGGGATGAACGTTGGGGCCATCTCCTACAACCTGTGTCCCATAGACAAATAGAGTGAGAAAGCGTAAGGCATAAAACCACTTTGCGATATTGCGAGGGAGTCTAAAGTACTAGATCCATTGCAAGTGGGGAACAAGTTTGCGACACCCAATCTGGCCTATAGTGTTTGCTATGAAGTTGATACAGTTGAGCTAGTTGTGCCGCCATATAATGTTTCATAAAGTCCGGCACTTCCAGCATCAAAGTCGCATTCATGCCTGGGATAAAGGAATATTCCGGGAGTGCGCTTTTGAGCTCCCTATTTAGAATTTTATTCATTGAGTGAGCACCTCCCATTTCCTTGGAAGCGTACATTGTGGGCCATGCTATTCTGCTGCCCTTAGTACCCCAGATATACTGAAAGATTTTGGTTTGGAATTACCTTGTAGCCTTAACAGGGACCTGGATGGGAAAAGTTCTGAAATAGTATAATAGCCAGAGTAGGACCACCATCTTTACTGAGGAGATTCTCCCCATCCAAAACAAGCTTGCATCAGACCACACCTTCATGTCTTCCAAAAGTTTAACGAATCAGGAAACGTTAGAGGTTAGTTGAATTCCTAGATATGCCAGAGATGTTTACTGCCAAAGAAAGTGGTTTTGACTCTGGAGGCGGTCCAAAAGGGACATCAAGTTTGGCAGAGTGGTATGAGCATTTATTTTTCACAGTGTAATGCACTGCAAGGCACAGTGACAGCGGAAGCTGCAGGTTTGCTTATAAACAAACTTCATCATCATGTCAAGGTGATCATGCTGATTGTCTCCAGGTCATTAGTGACCAAGACTTTCAGTCAGGACATAGTCTCAGAGGAATATGTATTGGGTCTAAAATAAAACTAATATTAATATTCACTAATAACGTTAATCTACAGATTGCAGTTGGGAATGGGTTGTTTGTGTCAAGAGTTCCTCACTAGCTGCATGGGAACTGGTATGATGTGGTCATTTTTGTCTAGATCAAATTACCTATGTTTTAATAATTGATTAAAGACACAGAGAGTATGATAGTTATATTTGATTTCAACAGTTTCTATAAATGTTTGTAATTACAGACAATACCTGGCACATCTCAAATCTTCTTAATCTCGCCATACACGCTTCAATTTCTCTCTTTTAGCCCTGTGGGCTGAATGAGAGAAGTCAGTAGCTTCCTCCATCCACACTAATCAGGGTGGATGGAAGAATCTCCACTTCCCGCTATTGTATTCAGACAGTAACACTCCTGCAGCTGTCAGAATACCTGAACATTAGATTCAGTCACTATTCATCAACAGGACCACCCACAGCTTTGAATTTTAGCTATTTATGACCAACTTTAGAGCTAAAAATTGAAGCCAAGCTGTTTGCATTTATCGAAGCATACCCTTTCTCTTGGCATCAGGAATTATTTATGTAAGCAATTTAGCAGATGTATTACATGTATATCTGCTGTCTTCACATTTATATACTGTTTAGAAAGTGCACATTCTGTTGGGACAGCTGATTGGAGGAAAAGCACACACCCCCTCCCCACACATACAGAGCTTGTCTGTGAATTGTGCAGCAGTCTGCTAATCTATTTATAGCAACCTCCTCCGACACACACTTCTATCTCCGGGTCTCGGAGAGCTTGTCAAGTTATCAGGCTGATAACAGAGGAACGGAGTAGGACAGAGCTACGATACGCAATGCTTTGAAGAGAGATAAGAAAACACTGCAGATAGATGTGCCCAGCTCAAATTTCATGAATCGGGTTTGCATCCACTTAAATCATTATTGTTGTGGAGAAAACCTGGGGACACAATTGTTCAGTAATATTTCATCTTGTTTTTAAGGTTTCCCATTGCCTTTGACTTGCTGTTTATGAAACAGAAGTGGAAGAGTTTTATAAATTGGTGTGTGGTTGCACTGATAATATTTCTGGTAAGTCTGTGAGAACATACTAAATATGGTTTTCACTATTAGTGTATTCATATTTACACTTGGACTTTGATGCACAAGGGTGTCATAAACTGTTTTATCAAGTTTTATGTTGATACTGAAATTTCAATGTAATGTTTAATGTGTATTATTGGTTTAAGTATTTGATTATAGAGCGCCTTATTTTGTCTTGATATGGTGTATCTGTGAAAATATCTCACATAATAGCTGCTGCTTTATCAGCACGTTCGGTTTTCAGTTGTTGAAGTTCTTGAAGCGCAGTTTATAATTTGAGATACCAAAGCATGCTTGTGACTTGTAACTTTCTGTGACCAGTCTGTTTCTAAAATCTATGGTCACAGTGGCGATGCTTATTGCTGAACACATTGACCTCTAACTAGAGATTTTTTGTCAAGCTATTGACGGGAACCATCAGATCCAAAGTGGATAAGGAATTGTTTGTGTTGATTTTTGCATTATTCAGTATAAACAAGTATAACAGTTTTAAAGGATTAGTTCACCTTTACTAAAAACTATGCAGGTAAGGGGCGTCTGTAGATTAAAACAAACTGCAGCTCTGACTGAAGTTGAAAAATGCCTTTTGCTATAGGTGTAGGCCATTTACAAACCTTCCCAAGCCTGACTGGAATACTCCCAGAACCTTGCTAGGTTGTTGCCAAGGAAGGCCTAGTTGTTGCTGTTGAGCTCCACCATCACAGAAGTGAGCTTTTTCTATGATTCAAACCCCTGCACATGTACTTTCTCTCCCCTGATGCAATAGCTCTGAGCTCGGGATCTCACTCCTGTTATGGAGGAGGTGAGCAGAAACGGCTGTGCCTCATTTGGCAACATCCTGGGAGGTTTCCAGGCAGGCTTCAGGAGGTATGTAAAAGACCTATACCTATAGCTATGGCATTATTTCCTTCAGTCAGAGCTGCAGAGTTTTTTTTATCTACAGATAAAATCTGCATAGGCAGTTTTTTGGTAAAGGTAAACTAACCTTTTAAGCATTTTAAAAAAAATGAGAACCAAAGGAAGATATTTAGAAAAATTATTCTTTTTATACCTTACCTTTTTTTTTTATCAAGTAGTATTCAGTTTTTGTTTAGTTTGCAGAACACAAAAAATAACATTAAAAGAATCATACAGAGTAGCAGCAAAACAAGTATTGTTCCGTGTTCAGGGGCAGCATAGTTTCACCCAAGTAGCACAATTTACAGCAATGTAGATAAAAAACTGCATTATACACAACATAGCCTTTAGTACTGAATGGTGACCCAGAGAAGAAAGAGAGTTACAGAGAAATGCTCAACGATGGATATACCTTACTTTTACCAATTTCAAGTTTTTATAACCCATGAAGGGCTTGGCTGACTTCAAATTATAAATCTGATTAAAAGTCAACCACTTGTACTATGACCAAGGAACACACAAATCTTCTTGTGAGATCTGGGTTATGGGGTATTCCAGAATCTTGCCAGAAGGAACTTGGCGCCACATCCAGTGCAAGAAGCCAATAAATATGTTTTTTGAACTTTTATCTACAGTTTTTTTTTGTTTTGTTTTTTTAAGAACTATTATGCAGAGTTTTTACTTGGGACAGGGGGGTGAATGTGATAAGCAAATCTTGCATTTTCAGTGCAAGGTCTGCTTTAGGGTTAGCAGAGTCCAATATTTTTCCCAGTCAATGTTTTGCACATTATGTCTGTAAGAGCTCTATTGGTTAGGCACCTTTCACACAGGCTTTCCAATCAGGCCCGTCTGTCAGTTTTTCAGGCCAACCTGATTGGGCTCTCCATTCATTCCTATGGTGCAATGGATGTCAGCGGTGACATGTCCGCTGACACCCGTTGCGATCCGATCCTGTCTGTGAAATCCATATGGATGGTGACCCTATTCTCCATCCGTCTGGTGGATCGGATGAAAACGGACAGGCGGCAGGAGGAGAGCGGAACTCTAACCGCTCTGTCTCTGCCCAGTGAGCGGAGACAGACCTGTCTTTAGTGGGGAACAGCGGAGTGATCCCTCGCTGGGCAAAGAGGAGTCCACCGAGCGGACCGCCGTGTGAAAGGACCCTTAAAGCGTATCTCAACCCACAAACAAAAATGTAATATCGCGCAGCTTACTATTCCTTAGATGGTGATCCTCCGAATAACTTACTTCTTGTCCCTAAATGTTTACACTCACTCCTCCACTGAATCTACAGAAGCAGCCATGGTTGTCATACAGGCTGAGCTTCAAACACGTGTCTGGCTTTAAAATTTGTAGTTCGTAAAAGGCAGAAAGATAACATGTTTTTGCTTTAAGTTCATTCCACAGAAAGTTGCACGAACACTGCATTTCTGACAAGATCCACTGGCATTTGTGAACATTTTCTTAGTCTGAAAAAAAAAAAAGGATGCAACCACCACATCTAAGGACTGGAAAGCTGCCATATGCTAAACTTTTGTCCTTGGGTTTAGTTATATTTTAAGGGTAAATGAACTATTTGCTTATAAGTAGTGTTTCATAAAGTATTTAATATAATTTCCTAAAGGTAAGAGGTAAGTAGGCATTGTCTTTGTGTGCGCGTGTGTGTGTGTGTGTGTGTCTCCATAGGTGAGCATATTTGAATGTAAAGAGCAAAAAATGTGATAGGCGCTCAAATATAATCTCAATCGGACCCCTCAATGCCTGTAGTTCATCGTGAATCTATAAAAATTACAATGCACTTAATAAAATGACAAAGATGCACTGCAATAAAACTAAGTGGTCATGGGTAAAACTAAAAGTCCAGCATTTCAGGAGAAGCAACAAAAAAAAAAAAATGGATGCTGCTGGATGGCCAGAGGGGGAGCTCCAGGATCATGTAAATAAACAGAAAGACAAAGAAATACAGCTCAAAAGGACCATAGTGCAATATATTTAGTGACAATTTTACTGCTAGAAGAATAAAATTAAGGCTGGATTCACATCAGTCCGGTGCGAATTCCCAGCCTTATTGTCGGTGAGGACAGGCGCCGATGCTCAGTGGCTCCTGTCCATTCTCACTGCGGATCAGCTGACCAGGGAGGAGAGGGGGAGGTGCAGTGAAGAGGGGGAAAGAATCCCTGTTCAATGTGGAACACATCTGCGAGTCAGATGCGTACCCATTGAACATAATGGGCTGGGAATTCGCAACGCACTGCACAGAAAACGCACACGTTTTCTGTGCAATGCGGACTGCACCGCACCTATGGGAGTCCGCACCGACCCTCAATAGTGCTGTGAAAGCCCAGCTGGGCTGGATAGATAGATGGACGCTTGCAGCTTAAGTGTCTCCAAGCACAAGATGAAAAGCTGGCACTGACAGTTCAGACACACTTCCGGGATGCAATCACACATCGGGGATGCTGAAATGCCGGTGCAGAGAGACGCGTTTCTAGGGGAGTTCCTCTTTCATTAGTATCCATATCTGAATGTTGGTTGATAATGACATTGTGTAAGTATCAGGATCACAGTTGAGATGCAGTTTCATTGTAATGTAGTATTATAAGTTGCAGGCTGGTAGAGACTCACATACTGGTAGCACCTCACATACTGATCATTCTTCATCTCCTGGGAGTGCATACTGTATGCAGTCCCATTGTAGATCTTGGATTTTACTTTATTCACTTGGTGCTTTAAAATAGTTAATACAATTGTTTGAAGGATAAGTGCCTGCATTATTGTACTTTTTCAACTATAGGAATTTCTTTTATTTTGGATGGTTAAAGTGGTTGTCAACTCGTAACAACCACTTTAACCTACAGGTAAGCCTATAATAAGGCTTACCTGTAGGTGCCCTGCATATCTCCCAAACCTGCACAGTTTAGGAGATATACAGTGTACTGCGTGTGCCCACGTCATCGGGCACATGCGCAGTGAAGAAAGGGCCTCTGTGAAATCCTGCAAGGATCTATAGGTTTTTAACAAAAGAGACACGCAAATAGGTTGATTTACTAAAACTGGAGATTATAAAAACTGTCAAAGCTTAATTGAACAAACTGAAGTTATAAGCTGATTGGCTACCATGCACAGCTGCACCAGATTTTACACTCAGTCTACAGTATTAGTAAATCAACACCAAACTCCCCTTTTCCCAAAAAACTTTCCCCATGCTACTAGCAGATTTTGATTTCCTTTGCACACTGCACAGCGCATGCCAAAAATTGCGTTCTGTGTCCCGCACACAGTATCTTCTGTTCACATTGTCAGTAAGATTGTCAGATTGATAGCAGGATCCAGGACTTGTCACCACCGAAGAAGGGGGCACACTAAGAGGAAAATATGCTGTGCATTCTTGTGGTGAAAACCCATCCACCCTAAGCATAATTTAGTTAAACAGTGTTAATTTTGACATTAAATTTCAATTTAGTTTTAGTCATAGTCTTGACTAAAATGCCATTTTAGTTTTAGTCTTATTTTAGTCATCTGAATTGTTTTAGTCATATTTTAATAAGGTAAAATCTCCACTACATTTTAGTAGACTAAAATCTAATGGGTTGAGTTAACCACTTCAATACCAGGCGCTTACCCCACCCTTCCGGTCCAGACCAATTTTCAGCTTTCAGCGCTGTCACATTTTGAATGACAACTGCGCGGTCATGCGACACTGTACCCAAACAAGATTTTTATCATTTTTTCCCCACAAATAGAGCTTTCTTTTGGTGGTATTTGATCACCTCTGGGGTTTTTTATTTTTTGTGCTACAAATAAAAAAAGGCAGACAATTTTGAAAAAAACTAAATTTTTTCTTTTTTTCCGTCACAGAACTTTGTAAATAAGTATGTTTTCTCCTTCACTGATGGGCACTGATGAGGCAGTACTGATTGGCACTGATGATGAGGCACTTATATGCAGCACTGACGAGCACTAATAGATGGCACTGATATGCATCACTGATAAGCGGCACTGATGGGTGGCGGTGGCACTGGGCACTGATGGGTGGCACTGGGCACTGATGGGTACTGATAGATGGCTCTGATAGGCAGCAGTTTTAAGGATGCACTGGCAGGCATCACAGATGGGCACAGTGTCCTCCCTATTGCACATTGTGTGCCCCTTACCTGTTGTCTTGGGTGGGCTCCCAGGTGGTCCTGGGTGGGCTTCCCTGGTGGTCACTCAGTGGGCCCCCTTGTGGTACTGGGTGGTGATCCTAGGGAGGGCTGCTTTGATAAAAAATCAGCGCAGACCCCCCCCCCCGTTATGAGAGCCGCTGATCGGCTCTCATCTACTCGCGTCTGCATACCTGAGTAGAGGAAAAGCCGATACATGGCTCTTCCTGTTTACACTGTGATCTGATCACATGGTAAAAAGCTTTTATCGGAAGCCCTTTACCTAGATCGGAGATGCGGTGTGTCAGACTGACACACCACACCGCTGATCGCCGTGCTGCCGGCGCGTGCCACCTTGTTATCTTGCTGGACGTTATATGACGCCCAGTCATGATAACGCAACTACTTCCCAGCCATCATTCTGCATACGGCCGTAGGGAAGTTGTTAAATTGTAATGCATTATTTAAACATTTCTCCAAAATCATTAAACTCCTGGAGTTTGTACCGCCCTTCCATTATAGCACCTCAGGAAATGACATAGGCAGTCATAAACTGAAAAATGCGTAAATTCCAGAAAATGTACCCTAGTTTGTAGGCGCTATAACTTTTGTGCAAACCAATAAATATACGCTTATTGACTTTTTTTTATCCAAGACATATGGCTGAATGCATTTTGGCAAAAATGTATGACTAAAATTGAGTTTATTGTATTTTTTTAATAACAAAAAGTAGAAAATATTTTTTTCTCCGATTATTTTTTTGTTTATATCGCAAAAAATAAAAAACGCAGAGGTGATTAAATACCACCAAAAGAAAGCTCTATTTGTGGGGGAAAAAAGTACACACATTTTGTTTGGGTACAGCATTGCATGACCGCGCAATTACCAGTTAAAACAGTGCAGTGCCAAATTGTAAAAAGTGCTTTGGTCATTAAGGGGGTAAATCCTTCCGGGGCTGAAGTGGTTAAACTTGAATGTGCTATTATAGGCTGGGGATAGAATTGTGTTGGCAATTTAGAAAAGGCCAGAAGAGGGCGCTAAAGAGAGAGTGCAAATGAGCATAATGTGTGGAACTGCAAAGGAAAGGGAAAAGATTGATGGGAGCCTGCGTCTCTTAGCCAACACTTCTTGCCGATAGAGTCAGGGGGCGGGGGTTTTAACGGGCAGGCAGAGCTCCAAGGAAAGTGGAAGTTCAGGTAGGTAAACGTCCCTCTCTCACATCTTCTTTCTGTTTTTGTACGTTGACGAAAATTGAAATCGGTTTTCGGCATAGTTTTCGTTAATTGACTTAATTGAAATTTTACTTTTGTGAAGTTTTTGTCACTGAAAACATGCAGCTGACGAAGACTATGAAAACATTTTCGTAGACTAAATGACTGCTGGTCTTGAATTCCGTTGCACCATCTTGCTAATCTGAGAATTGACAGTCATTGCTTTCACGTTTACCAGGTTACTGCTGCAGATTTTTGCAGGCACTATATTATGCAGGACCCTATATCTGTACCCACTCATACAATTTCATGTTTTTCGATGCAACAGGTATTTTGTTTTGTGTGGAATCGGTATAATGACACACCCAGGGGAATTATAGACATGCAGATAAAACCAGGGAAGTTTCTTTCAGCAATAGACTAAGAGCAACAGACAACCTTGTACCTTTCTGTATGCAGTACAATAACTATAATAACTCCTGTAATTTTCTGAACAGAAAAAGCTTTTACAGGTTAGCTAGACAAACATAACCTGTAATGTGTTTCAGTTATTGCTCTGGGTTAATATTGTATCTTTCTTGGAAGAGGTTTCTCCTGGAAGTGCCTCCCTCATATTATTTTTATATTCATTGGCTTTGCTTTATTATAATCTATAAGCTAATGTGTGGGTGGCACAATGGTGTAGTGGTTAGCACTTACACCTGGCAGCAAAAAAGGGTCGCTGATTTGAATCCCAACCACGACACTACCTGCCTGGGGTTTGCATGTTTTCTCCCTGTGCCTGCGTGGGTTTCCTCCGGGTACTCCGGTTTCCTCTCACACTCCAAAGACATGCTGGTAGGTTAATTGGATCCTATTTAAATTGGCCCTAGTATGTGTATGTATGAATGTGCGTTAGGCACCATAGATTGTAAGCTCTTTGAGGGCAGGGACTGATGTGAATGTACAATATATATGTAAAGCACTGCGTAAATTGACTGCACTATATAACTACCTGAAAATAATGGTTATCAAACAAGATAAGTAAACGTTTATTTCTCTGTTGCAGGTTCCCCTGGTGGCTATAGACAGTTATTACTATGGAAAGCTTGTCATAGCCCCTCTTAATATTGTGCTGTACAATGTCTTTACACCTCATGGACCTGACTTGTATGGTAAGTAGCTATTTCCTATAAAGCTATCAAAAAAAAAAAATATATATATATATATATATATATATATATATAATATAAATATACACACACACACACACACACACAAGTTATGTCTTGACGTGTTATTAACTATTTTATATAATGCTAAATGTAAAAAATAATGTACCTAGGAAAACCGAATCCCATGACTGTCGTCCTTTTTTTTTTTTTATAATTTTTCTTTTTATAAATTTAAACTTGTCGCACATTTGTATGTTTCTAGAAACGTTACAACTGCATTTTGTCCTCTATGTGCTGTACGCTTAAAAAGATGGTTGTATGGATAACATTTTTCGAAAGGACAATACATTTAGGACGTTTTTACAGCTGCTGTTTTTAGCTGCAGACGTTTTTTTCTACAGTCAATAACTACTGTTATCCCATGTGTTCATGCACACATAGGCTGTTATCAACTGTTTTTGGCTGTGGCGTTTTTGAGCTGTGAAAAAAACGCAAGACTAGTGGATTCTAAGAGATGTTTTTTTCAGCTGTAAAAACGCTCTAACACTGAAAAACGCGCAAAAACGTGGCTTAACGTTGTATACACAGTGTTAAGCCTCGTCAGGCGTTTCTACGTCTCTGTCTGTCTATGGGAGCCCATTGATTTAAATAGAAGTCATGATGATCCGACTTCTGGTGCGACTTGTGTACGGAGTATTTTGAAGGGGAACCCCGCAAAAGGGCCTCTTCCCTACAACCCTTGCCGGTGGTTATCGGGGTCTGACGGGGGGGCTTATCCAAATCTGGAAGCCCCCTTTAACAAGGGGGCCCCCAGATCCCGGCCTCCCACCTTGTGTGAAAGAGTATGGGGTACATTATACCCCTACCTATTCACCTGAAAAAAAGTGTAAAAAAAAAACACAACACAGCTTTTTAAAATATTTAATTAAATCAGCTTCGGCGTCTCCTATTTCCGGCTCTTCTGCCTCTCCGGCGTCTTCTTTCTTCTGCTCTTTTGTGGGGTCTTCTGTCTTCTGCTCTTTTCCACTGTCTTCTCCCACTGTTATTCTTCCCATGTTGACATGGCGCGATCTCCAGCACTAATGCTGTATCCGCGCTCTGCATTGACTTATATTGCCATGGGGCAGGGCCATCCACTGACGTCACCCGGAGGCTCTGTCCCTTATGACGTCACCACCCCATCATGCCTCGGGTGGTACTGTAATTGCGGTAGCGATCCAGCCGGCGGTAGGAGCTGCTACCTACAAAAACCAGGTACCTGCTCCCCTCCCCCAAAAAATTGCCAAAAGTAGAAAAGGAAGGGGAAGGAGAGTATAAAGCAGAACTTACCCAGTGGGTGCCTCCTCGCAGCCTTCTGCCAAAAGTTATTCGGCTGTTCCTGACATACCCATCTAGCTAGAGGTAATTGCAAGCTATGTGCTGACTCCCGGGACAAGCAGTGAGAGATTCATATGAGCAGAGAATGAGATTTCTGATACGTTCTGTACAGAGTACTGTTGACATGTTTGCAAGAAAGTCAAATTTGTTTCTGTACTTTTCAAAAAGAACGCACTTGCCTGCAAATGGTATGGAATAGAAAGGCACATTTTAATATAAAATAATGTTGATTATTCAACAAAAACAATATGGTGTAAGTATCTGTTAGCTTTAGAAGAGTACATTCTAATTGTTTACTGCAGTTAGGAATTAGCACTTTTCTTCTTTATAAATCAGTTTTCCTTTAAAGCCGTAGTAAAGTCTAAAAATGCTGGTCTTCCTGCAAGTTAAGGGCAAATGCTGGTCTTCCTGCAAGTTAAGGGCACAATGTGCTAGTATGCATTGCATTGAAAGACTTTAAGTGATTGTAAAATCTTGTTTTTTTGTTTTTAGTTAAAAATAGCAAACATGTTATACTTACCTACTGCTCTGTGTAATGGTTTTGTACAGAGCAGCCCAGATCCTCCTGTTCTCAGGTCCCTCTTTGGTGTTCCTGGCCTCTCCCTCATGTTGAGTGCCTCCGCAACAAGCAGCTTGCTATGGGGGCACCCAAGCCGAACTACAGCTCGCTGTGTCCATTTGGACACAGAGCCGTGGCCTGCCCCTTTTCTCCTACATTCACTGACAGATGCAGCTCTCCATTGACTTGTGGGGTTATATGCCAATCCTATTAGGAGTTAACTAGGCAAAGAAGAAAGCAAGCTGGCCCCTCCCAGGGGGCTGTCCTCTCTTCCCATATAATCCCCTTACTCTGCTCAGTACATTAGTTTTAACATGCCTAGTGCAAGGAGTTGACCTGGCTCCCTTATGGGACCTGCGGATAGAATTTTTGCTTCCGCTTTTTTTTATATTTTTCAAGCAAATTGAAGACTATTATCAAGAAGCTGACCGGGCATAGAGGGTTCCTGCAAAGACCCTGTACTTTCCCCAGTACGGCCATCCGATGCGAGCCAGTCCCAGGATGTTAGTGGGTCCCGCCGCATCGTGCTTGTTCCGTGCGGGGGGCCAGTGGGTGATCCCCACTTGTGCCCAGTGTCCGGATTCGATCTAGTCCAGGGGCCTGTGGCCAGCAGCATTCCTCCCCAGCTGGGGAAAAAAGTCTGTAACCGGGTGGCTACCCGCTGCGCCCTTCAGGAGTGGTGAGTGAGCCCCCCCTGCCCCCCTAGGGGCGCTGGGGGGGGGCCGCAAGGCGATTTGTAATTTTATGCACGGTAGCCGCTGGTTGAGGAGGGTTGCTGGGGCTCTCCTGGGTCCCTTCGCTCCTTCCTCGCCCCCACCCCACGCTTCGCTTGCACTGTGTGTGCAAACCACCTAGGCCGCCATTCGGAGATCCGCCGCCATTTTGCGGCGGATCGCTGCCATATTGCCATAGCCGCGGCCATTTTCCCTGGGTTTTTTCAGTACCATGTTTGGCGCTCATTTTGCCGGAGCCTCGTGTTCAGCAGCCCTTGGCCCTTTAGTGGATGTCTCAGCGGCCATATTGGAGTCCTTCCAGGCTGTGAAAAACGTGCTGCTGCCGTTTTTCTTACTTTCACTTTGCTGGGACAGGTGCTGGCTGCTGCTGACGGCGCAGGCTCTCTGGCGGTCCACAGGACGTTTACTGGGCAAAACAAACAGCAAGTATAGCTGGCTTCCTGGGGGGTGCTGGTGGAGGTGGGTGCAGTCCTCCTGGGTTTACCGGGCGTTCTGAGGGGTGGTGGTGTGTTTGACTCTGTGGGGGTGCCGCTAGTGGTTGTTCACACTGCTGTGGCTCAATCTGTGGGTGTGATGGCAGATGTCCCTGCAGGGCCCTCTGAGGAGGATTTAGATGCAGCGCAACCTGCGTCAGTGTCCCTGGTGTCCTTAGAACAGCTGCGGGCGGTGTTTGGAGAATTGTTTCCCGGGGGGGCCGAGAAAGCCCCCGGGAGCCCCAAGAAAGCATCCCCCTCCCCTTGTTCTTCAGGGAAGGATTCCGAACCGGAAGTAGTGTCGGGGGTCACGGGGACCCCCGTGGAGCTTTCTGAGGGGGAACTTTGTCCCTCAGATGAGGAGGCAGAAGACCAGGGGGCAAAAGCAGCACATGAAAAAGCACTGATCTGCAATAATCTCTGGAGTCCATACGTCCTTGCGACTGAACCAAGGAGGAGAGTCGCAGACGTCTACTTATGTATGTGGGACTGCCACGCCCCATGCCTAAGCGTTTCGCTATCCGGTATCCTTTTGAGGATAGTTTTATAAAAAAATGGGCGTCTCCTTTGGTGGACCCCCCGGTGGCACGACTTAACAAGGCGACAACTATTCCCCTGGAGGGGTCGCCGTCGTTTAAGGATCCTGCCTATAGGCGGACAGAGGCTGTGTCTAAAGCACTTTTCATTTTGGCTGGTTCGGCCTTGCGACCGGCCCTGGCGGCGCAATATTTCTCTGAATGCACAGCGGAGCTGCAGAATGATCTGGACTGCGGCAGAACGCTGGAAGCATCGCAGCGTGTCTATCATGTCTATCTAACATGTCTATCACGGTATAAAATACCTGTGTGATGCGGCTCTAGACCTGCTCCCTATGTTATCAAAAATGTCTGTTTTTGCAGTCATTATTAGACGGGTCGGGTCCTCTGGTTGCGTTCGTGGTCGGGTGATCACGCCTCCAAAAAAGGTTTAGCGGACCTCCCCTTTCAGGGTGGCTGTCTTTTTGGTCCTCAGTTGGACGAAATCATTAAGGATTTCACGGGCGGGAAGAGTACCTTCCTTCCGGAGCCCAGGCGGCGAAATTCGCCGCAAACAAGGAGCTGTCTCCTCGGGTCAGAAGAGGTTTTTTCATGCCCCTGGGGCAGCGGGCATGGGCCCGGGAGTCGGCAAGGCTGCTGCAGGGGCCGGTAAGAGGCCCTAGCAACTTTAAAACGAAAAGACAGAGGATAAGCCCTCCTCTGCAGGATGGGTTGCCCCCACCCGGCTCTCGGGTGGGGGGACGTCTTCTGGGGTTTGCAGACAGGTGGAATGCCCGCATTTCTGACCGGTGGGTGCAGGAAGTGGTGCAGGATAGAGTTCAGCACTCTACCCCCAGACAGGTTCTTCCCATCGAACTTAAGACTCCCACATCAACGTGCGCCCTTTTCGGGGCGGTTCAGGCACTATCGGAACAGGGGGTGATAGTGCCGGTGCCTCAGTCAGAAAGGTTCCGCGGTTTCTACTCGAACCTCTTTGTGGTCCCCAAAAAAGGTGGGGGGGGGGGTAAGGCCAGTATTGGACCTGAAGGCACTAAACTTTTATGTGAAAGCGCGAAAATTCCAGATGGAATCGGTCAGCTCCGTCGTGGCCGCCCTGCATCAGGGGGACTTCCTGGCATCCCTGGACATCAGGGACGCGTATCACCATGTTCCCATTTGTCTCTGACACCAGCGCTTTCTGTGCTTTGCGGTGGCAGATCTCCATTACCAATTTGTGGCTCTGCCCTTCGGTCTGTCCTCGGGTCTTCACCAAGCTGGTGGCCCCAGTGCTGGCCCTGCTGAGGCAGAGGGGTATCGCGGTGGTGGCTTACCTGGACGACTTGCTTCTGAGAGCGGAGTCTGCCTCTGCCCTGGAGGAGAGCGTGTCCATCACCATGGCCTTGTTAGAGGACTTTGGTTGGCTGATCAACCTGCAGAAGTCGTCGTTGACCCCGTCCTGTCGCCTGGAATATCTGGGTCTGATTCTGGACATGGAACAGGCGAAGGTGTTCTTACCCCCAGCCAAGTTGCAGTCCCTGCAATCAGCAGTGCGAACCTTACTGTCTCACCGGCAGTCTTCATTACGGTTCTGTATGTGGGTACTGGGGCTCATGGTCTCGGCCTTCGAGGTGGTACCTTACGCTCAGAGCCACACTCGACTACTTCAGAGAGCGATTCTGTCATGATGGGACAGATCTCCTCTGTCTCTGGACCGGTTGGTCAACTTGGATTGTCAGACCAGGGCTTCCCTGGCTTGGTGGCTTCGGGCACCATTTTTGATGGGGGGGGGGGGGGAGTTGCTTCTTCCCCGGACATGGTCTATAATCACGACGGATGCCAGCCTGTCGGGCTGGGGGGGAGTACTGGGCTCTCTGTCGTCCCAGGGTCGCTGGTCGGCGCAGGAGTCACGCTTTCCGATCAATGTGCTGGAGCTCAGAGTGATCAGACTGTGTCTATCCTAGGCTACAAGGGCTCCAGATTCGGATACAATCGGACAATGCCACGGCAGTGGCATATGTGAACCATCAGGACGGAACGAGAAGTGCGGCAGCGGCCGCGGAAGCAGCTCTCATCCTGCGTTGGGCAGAACTGCACTTTCCGGCAATCTGCGCCATCTACATTCCAGGCGTAGAAAATTGGCAGACAGACTACCTAAGTCGCCAGACGCTGGATCAGGGAGAATGGTTTCTCCATCCAGAAGTGTTCAGCCAGATTTGCCACAAGTGGGGCACGCCAGACATGGACCTCATGGCGTCTCGGTTCAACCACAAGGTAAAGTCCTTTGTGTGCAGGACAAGGGACCCATTGCCAGTGGCCACAGACGCACTTGTGGCGCCTTGGAGTCGGTATCGTCTTCTGTACACCTATCCTCCCATCAAAATGCTCCCGCACCTATTGCGCAGGGTGGCAGCGGAGGGAATTCCGATGATCCTGGTGGCCCAAGACTGGCCTCGGCCTCCGTGGTACGCCGATGTAGTGAGAATGGTATCAGACATTCCCTGGCGTCTCCCGCTGCGAGACGATCTGCTGTCTCAGGGACCCATATTGCACCCTGCTTTACACTCGCTGCCTTTGACGACCTGGCTATTGAATCCCAGGTGCTGAGGGACCGGGGCGTCGACGACTCAGTGGTCCCTACCATGATGAAGGCGCACAAGTGTACTTCGCACAAGATCTATCATAGAACCTGGAAGGCCTACATTGCCTTGTGTGAGGCGGGGGGTTGGAACCCTCGCTCCTATGTGGTGTCTAGGGTCCTGACTTTTTTACAACAGGGCCTGAATAAAAAATTGGCCTTGAGTACTCTCAAGGGCCAGATATCGGCCTTGGTGATTCTTTTCCAACGACCTCTGGCGTCTCATTCGTTGATTCATACATTTGTACAAGGTGTGCGCCATGTGGCTCCTCAGGTACGGTCGCCTTTGGCACCGTGGGATTTGAATCTGGTGTTTTCTGTGCTACAGAAGCCACCATATGAGAAGATCAGGGATATTCTCTTACAATTGTTGTCGCAAAAGGTGGCTTTCTTGGTGGCCATTACATCCGGTAGGCGGGTTTCGGAATTGGCAGCGGTGTCCTGCAGGTCTCCTTACTTGGTCCTGCATAGGGATAAGGCGGTCTTGCGTCCGCCACCTTCTTTTTTTACCGAAGGTGGTTTCTTCTTTTCATATTAATGAAGATATTGTTCTTCCTTTGTTGTGTCCGCATCCTTCACATCCTAAGGAATTTTCGGAGGTCTGACGCGTTGTTTGTTTTGACGGATGGTCCGCGCAAAGGTTTGGCGGCCTCGTCGGCTACTGTCTCTCGTTGGATCAGACAGACCGTGACTCATGCGTTTTCTGTTCGGGGCAAAGTGCCTCCTTTCCCGGTCACGGCTCATTCCACCAGGGCTGTTAGCACTTCCTGGGCTTTTAGACACCAGGCCTCGGTGTCCCAGGTGTGCAAGGCGGATAGTTGGGCCTCAGTGCACACGTTTACTAAGTTTTATAAAGTTGATGTGTCCGCATCTTCGGATGTGGCTTTTGGCCGTAAAGTTTTACAGGCGGCAGTGTAGGTGCGTCTGGCGCCTCTTCGGAGGTTCTGTTGGGTACAGTTGTTTTTTGTTTACCCACCCCTCTTATTGACACAGCTTTGGGACATCCCCACAAGTCAATGGAGAGCTGCGTCTGTCAGTGAACGTAGGAGAAAAAGGGATTTTATTAAAAATTACCGTAAAATCCTTTTCTCTGAGTTCACTGACAGATGCAGCACCCACCCCACTGCGTTTTTTTCGGTACGGCTTGTTATGAACTAATGTACTGAGCAGAGTAGGGGGATTATATGGGAAGAGAGGACAGCCCCCTGGGAGGGGCCAGCTTGCTTTCTTCTTTGCCTAGTTAACTCCTAATAGGATTGGCATATAACCCCACAAGTCAATGGAGAGCTGCGTCTGTCAGTGAACTCAGAGAAAAGGATTTTACGGTAAGTTTTAATAAAATCCCTTTTTCTCTTCTCATTTGCTGACTGACTTTGATTGACAGCAGCAGGAGCCAATGGCGCCGTGCTGCTGTCTCAGCCAATGAGGAGGGAAGTCCTGGGCAGCTGAGACACTCCTGTAACATTGCTGGATCTAGAAGGACCTCAGGTAAGTATTAGAGGGGCTGGGGGGGGGGCTGCTGCACACAGAAGGCTTTTATCTTAATGCATAGAATGCATTATATTGAAAAACCTTCTGCCTTTACAATCGCTTTAACTATAATATGAATGCCTCCAGCGGCGCGTTGTCACCACTGACAGGGCTTCCATCTTCACCTGGTCTTTCGGGTTTGCGGGCCCCAGCCACTTGAATGGCCAAGCTGCGATAATGTCACAACCGCAGCACAGAGCTCTGCATTGACAGCACATTCATTGTGCCTTAAGTGCAGAGTGCAGTGCGCATGCGGTGGTGACGTCACCAGCTGCATAACATGCAAATATCTTCTAAACAGTTTACGTTTAGGAGATATTAATTCTGCCTACAGGTAAGCTTTATTATAAGCTCACTTGTAGGTAAAAGTGACCAAGCAGAGTTTACTACCACTTTAAACATTCTTCTAAAGATGCAAATTAAATTGCATTTAATTTCATAAACACCTTTACCAGGTAGCAGCTGAGTGCAGTTTGTAGAATGATCAATAATTTAAGAAAATGATCTGCATAAAAAACAGCTTGGGGTTAAGGGCACCACAGGTGAGATTGTGCACAACAGTGATAATCCTTCTAGATTGGTTTGGTTTGCTTTGCTTTAAAAATGTGTTGAACCTTCTTTCTTCTGATAACCATCTGTCAACCACAGTATGTATAAAGATCTCTCATTTTAATCACCTTGCTGTAGCCTTTTTGTATTGTTGCAAGTCTTTATTGGTGGGCATACTTTTACTTTGGGGGAAAAAAATATTTCACTTTTGTCCAGCAGGGTGCAGAATTGCACCATCTTCAAAGGGTAAACCAGCAAAACCTTAATTTCACATTCTTGTCATATATCAGCAATGAATAATAGATCCTAATAAATCCGTTATCTGTGTTAAAAGGATAACGTTCATAATAACTTACAAAATCAAAATCAAATACGTCTATATTAGAATTAAGGTTGATCACGTATTTTCAGCGTTAGCGGTAAAACACCGCTAATTTGCTGTGCTTTACCGCTCTTTATAGCAGCGCTTTGGCACCGCTATTCGGATGGCAGCGGTGTGCTTTTAAACCCCCTCACAAGGGGTTAAAAGTACCAGTAAGAGGCGCTTCCGAAGTGGTGTTCACGCGCTTCGGGAGCGCTGCCCCATTGGGCAGGGGCGGTGGAGGAGCAGTGAATACACCGCTCCCACACCGCCCCAAAGATGCGGCTTGCAGGACTTTTTTTACCGTCCCGGAAGCGCACCACCCCAGTGTGAAAGCACTTGGACTTTCACACTGGGGTGTATTGGGGGGAGTTTTTCAGCCGCAATTTTTAGCGCAAAAGCGCCTGAAAAACATTCTGGTGTGAAAGGGGAATTATGGTTGCATTAATGAAAAAATAGGATATCACTTTTACTAGGAGAAAATCTTTAGTGGATATAGAGCCACCTTTTCGATGCCGAAACAATAAATATGACTTCGAGTTCATCCATGAGATAGCCACAGTGCTGTCCTGACACAAACTCAGGTGAACTACATTCTTGGTAATGTAGCAAACTTATGGAGTGACAACACTCTATTTCTTTTTTTCCAAATTGTGCTTCCGTGTTGTTGCATATGTTGTCATATGCGTCCCAGGCGAAGGTTGCAGGTGGCTGTACCAACCCACATTGCAACAGCATGGTTCACTTTTGTTACTGTTAGGCAATGGTCCAGAGCAATGATGTGCAGCTGACACTGATTTGTATGTGCAAGTGGACACAGAAGTGACTGAGATATAAAAACGAAGGTGAAATTCAGACGTAGGCTCTGGGAGACGCTGAGGCCAAAAATTGGAAACCTGCCTCTATCAGAACGGCCTCTCTCGCAAAAGGCTAGAGTTGCATGTGGTCACGCAGGGTGGAAATATATTTTCACCGGAGTGGAGTTGGAGTGTGTGGTAGGACTGCCACACAGTGCATCACGCCTACACATAATGGATACTGAAAAGGATTCAATATATTTCCACCCTGCGTGACCACATCCAACTCTAGCCTTTTGCGAGAGGGGCCCTTCTGATACAGGCCAGTTTCCAATTTTTGGCCTCAGTGTCCCCCAGAGCCTAGACCCCACATCATACCCCTTGGGGGGCGGGGACTCATACCCAGTCTGGGTGTAACCTAGAGCTACACGATTAATCGTATTAAAATCGCGATCTCGATCTACCCCCCCCCCCCTGCGATCTCCATTGGGCATTACCGCGATTTTCAGTGCAGTTAATGGGGTCCGACTTGGGGGGCGAATCAGCGCGACTTGACAGTAATAAAA
>BLSH010472946.1:382210-405996 GCA_018402905.1 Glandirana rugosa | reverse complement strand
CAGACGTAGGCTCTGGGAGACGCTGAGGCCAAAAATTGGAAACCTGCCTCTATCAGAACGGCCTCTCTCGCAAAAGGCTAGAGTTGCATGTGGTCACGCAGGGTGGAAATATATTTTCACCGGAGTGGAGTTGGAGTGTGTGGTAGGACTGCCACACAGTGCATCACGCCTACACATAATGGATACTGAAAAGGATTCAATATATTTCCACCCTGCGTGACCACATCCAACTCTAGCCTTTTGCGAGAGGGGCCCTTCTGATACAGGCCAGTTTCCAATTTTTGGCCTCAGTGTCCCCCAGAGCCTAGACCCCACATCATACCCCTTGGGGGGCGGGGACTCATACCCAGTCTGGGTGTAACCTAGAGCTACACGATTAATCGTATTAAAATCGCGATCTCGATCTACCCCCCCCCCCCTGCGATCTCCATTGGGCATTACCGCGATTTTCAGTGCAGTTAATGGGGTCCGACTTGGGGGGCGAATCAGCGCCTTGACAGTAATAAAAGTGCCTGAAGTCTTTCCAAGTCGGAGCGACTTGAGTCTCAGGGGAGAGAGCCAAGTCTGGGCAGACAGCCAACTTCTGAGTCATCATTGATAAAAGAGTTACAAAGTCATTTACTTCAAAGGCATTGAACTCTGAGTGAATTCCCCTTCTATAGTTGTTTGGTTTAACCATTTAAAGACTAAATCTTTCCTGACACTTGCTGTTTACAAATAAAAATCCATTATTTTGTGCTAGAAAATGACTTGGAACCCCCAAACATTATATATATATTTTTTTAGCAGAGACCCTAGAGAATAAGATGGCGGTTGTTGCAATATTTTATGTCACACGCTGTTTGCGCAGCAGACTTTTAAATGCAATTTTTTTGGAAAAATTACCCCTTTCAAAAACCTAAACAGTGCTGTTAGCCCAATTTTTTTGTATATTTAATATATTACGCCGCGAGAATCGTGATCTTTATTCTAAGCAAAAAAATCGTGATTCTCATTTTGGCCAGAATCGTGCAGCTCTAGTGTAACCCCTCTTATTTGTTTTGTGTATTTACAAACCAAACCATTACATTAACCCTGATATAAAATCAGCCAGTGGCCATACTATGGGGAGTGCGCAGGTCGTTGGGGCTGTAGATTTTTAACATTGGCATGGAAACGTTGAAAATATGCACTATGTATATATACAGTTTCCTCTATAATCCTATGAAGAAGGAGCTCAACTCCGAAACATGTCGGATTGAGGACCATCCAAGTGTTTTATGTAGAATATGTACTATCCTGGTGATATATGTCTATATCATTTCATGTTTACACATTTTATGCTTTTTGTGTTTTTTCATTTGATTTTTTTATACATACAATTATTGTTAGTGCCTATAAAGTCCCGAGCTAGGGGTTATTCTTATTTGCATTCAATTCAGGGATGTTGGCACATTCAAAGTGACTGTCACCATTCATTTGTTTTCAAGCTCATTTAACACCTTATCCATGACCGAATGAGTTGCTACCTCACTGACAACAACCTTCTGGACCCCCTATAGTATAGTCCGGCTTCCGCCCACAACACACCACTGAATCTGCCCTATTAAAACTCACCAACAACCTACTAACTGATAAAACCAATGGCCAGTACTCCATACTCATACTCTTGGATGTCTCTGCTGCATTCAACACAGTTGGCGACCACCCGCTCCTCCTCAGCAAACTCTACTCCTTTGGCCTCTGTGATTCTGCTTTATTCTGGTTCTCCTCGTACCTATCTCAGCACACTTTCAGTGTCACAACTCCATCTCCTCCGCTCCTGTTCCTCTTTCTGTTGGGGTACCCCAAGGCTCCGTCCTGGGGCCCCTCCTATTCTCTTTCTATACCTCTTCCCTGGGCCAGTTGATAACCTCCCATGGCTTCCTATACCAACCTCCACGCCGATGACACCCAGATCTATATCTCTACTCCTCAACTCACCCCCTCGGATCTCCTCACGGATCACAAACTTACTGAATGACATATCGGTATGGATGTCACATCACTTTCTCAAACTCAATCTTTCTAAAACTCGGCTTGTTATATTCCCGCCCTCCCCCCCCCCCCCAATGACTTTACCATTAAGATCAACAGCACAACCATTGGTCCCTCCACACATGCCAGGGTGCTGGGTGTAATCCTTGACTCTGACCTCTCCTTCAGCCCCCACATCCAATCACTGGCTAAATCTTGCCGCCTTAACCTCCGCAACATCTCCAGAATTCGATCCTTCCTGACTAACGACACCACAAAGCAACTTATTCACTCCTTGGTTATTTCTCGCCTCGACAACTGCAACTCTCTCCTTAATGGCCTACCCTTACACAGGCTATCCCCCCTTCAGTCTATTATGAATGCTGCTGCTAGATTCATACACCTCACTAACCGATTCGTGACTGCTGCCCCTCTCTCCCAATCCCTTCACTGGCTTCCCCTACCCCACCGTGTAAAATTCAAAATACTAACCACAACATACAAGGCCATCCACAACATCGCCCCCAGCTATATCACCAACCTCATTTGCAGATATTGCCCAAATCGTCTCCTCTGCTCCTCCCAGGACCTCCTGCTCTCTAGCTCCCTTGTTACCTCCTCCCATGCTCGCCTTCAGGACTTCTCCAGAGCATCTCCCATCCTCTGGAACTCCCTGCCCCGGTATGTCCAATCAGCCCCTACCCTGTCCACCTTTAGAAGACCCCTGAAAACTCATTTAGAAACATAGAAAAGTGACGGCAGAAAAAGACTGAGTAGTCCATCGAGTCTGCCCCTTTTTATTATTTTTTTCCACATTAACCTTGTTGTCTGACTATAGATTTATGTTTATCCAAAATCTATTTATTCAGGGAAGCCTATCCCTCACCCACCTAAGAACTGTACCCGAGCCGAGCCATCCCCATTAACTCATTCCCTGCAGCTATTACCTTTTGTACCACCACCCCCCTCCCATTAGAATGTAAGCTGTACGAGCAGGGCCCTCCTGTCCCTTCTGTATATAACTGTATTGTAATTGTGCTGTCCCCCCTCTACATTGTAAAGTGCTGCGTAAACTGTTGGCGCTATATACATCATGTATAATAATAATAATGATTGTGTAAAGTAGTTTCTGTATTGTCCATTGAAGGACAAAGGAACGTAGCAATTCCTTGGAGTTATACTGCCTCCTTCAGGAGGCTTGGACACTGGCAAACAAAAAACTAAAAAAAAAAGGATTAGTCAGCCCTCTCATAACCCCACCTCCAACCATCATGCCTCATTTTTTTCTTAGTGTTGTAGGAGTTTGGATGCCTTTTCCTCAGCTCTCCCTTTTTTTTTTCTTCATTTGAGATATAAAATACTCTTTTTTGATATTTTTTTCTTTGGTGACAACATTTAAGTTTTTGAGAAACACTGCTTGAGCTCTACCCAGCAACTGTTTTTATCTTATTGTTTTTTTGTTTTTATTTGTGTTAATTTTACCCCCTTTTTAAGTCATGGTTTATATTTTCGGATAAGTTGTTACATATAGGAATATATATATAACACATTGATTGTTTGAGACAGAAATTGATATGGAAGAACTGGTTTATTCTGCTAATGGAACACACCTGAAGAATCATGTGATCAGGTATGTGTGTTCAGCAGTTATGTCAATATGGTTTTGAGAAAGCACGTTTGCTGTGTGAAACGCGTTAACCTTTTCCCTCCCATGTGTGTATACTGTGTTGCTCTTATGGATTTTGAATAAAGTCATTTTTTGGATCTTGGAGTGCAACCATCTGAGTTTCTTATTCATTTGGATTACTGCAGCTGCAACTGGGCGTACACCTCATTCTAGAGATCATACAGCCATGCCGGCTCAACTTTGAGCAGCGTAACTTTGTCTACCCAGCAGCTGATGTAGGACTCTGATGGACTGAAAGATTTAAACTCTGCCTGCAGTGAAAGACTTGCCCAGAATGTGACATTCGAGCACTCGACTTGTCGTGCTTTCCAGACCCTCATGTACTGTGTTAGTTCTCTCCAGTTCTTCTCAGCCTACCTGCGTTGTGTCTGCATTTATGTCATTGTGTTCCTTGAGCCTACCTGCGTTGTGTCCGCATTTATGTCATTGTGTTCCGTGAGCGTACCTGCGTTGTGTTCGGATTTGTCGCTGTGTTCCTTGAGCGTACCTGCGTTGTGTCCGCATTTATGTCATTGTGTTCCTTGAGCGTACCTGCGTTGTGTCTTCATTTATATCATTGTGTTCCTTGAGCCTACCTGCGTTGTGTCCGCATTTATGTCATTGTGTTCCTTGAGAGTACCTGCGTTGTGTCCGCATTTATGTCATTGTGGTCCTTGAGCCTACCTGTGTTGTGTCCGCATTTATGTCATTTTGTTCCTTGATGGCCCATTGTAGGCCGCCACTCTTGTATCTCTTCTTAACTTTTATTACCCATTAAATATATCTGGTAATGCACTAGGTGTGTGCGCCTTCCTTTTGTTTTTGTTTAGTTCTCTCCAAGGTTTAAGGCCATGGCACAGCCTCTTGTGTGATCCAGTCTCTGAGCACTCTAGTAGTGTGTAAGGCCTGTTCAGCCTGAAGCATGGAGCTGCCTCACTTATGGTACTGTTGCGTGCTATTTTAAAGTTCCCAGCAATGCCATGATGTTACCATGGCAGTGGTCAAGATGGAGAGAGGTGAATGCTGTCATCTACTGGGTGATGTGTTGCGCATTGCTCTGTGTTCTTTTTCCCACCATTCAGCCTAGAGAAATCACTTTCCTGTTGCTGTTCCAGTTTTTGGAACACCTTGTGGATCACCCAGTCTCGGTTTGTTCCACTGCCTGACCTACAGTGACTAGTTTGTTCATCTGCGAACATTATCAGCACCAAGATGTACAGAGGACAACACCACTGCAGTGGGTGACCTCAGCCCATACTCCTTCATTGTTGTTGGTGATGGGAATTTCTCATCATTCCCAGAAGAACCCGATGTCTGTAGCATGGGTCCTGTGACCCTTAATATAAAGTTCCACAGCGTGAAACTAAAACCTCAATGTCCTCGCAAGACCTATAATATCCACTAGATTTATTGGTTAATGCAGAATGAACACAGAAATCTACTTGCAGGGGTTCTGAGCGTGCCCTTCACAATAGAAAGCAAGTTTGACCTCACTGGACCTTAAGTGTTTCTGAAGCCCTTATTAACATCTCTGATTAAGATTCAGAGTCTTCCCAGCCTTCTCCTGAAGAGCCTGTATTCAAACGAGTTCCAATGAGTCCTTGATACTCTAATGCAGGCATTCCACCCAGCAATTGGAGGAACAGCCTGCTGTGCCAGATAAGGGTCTTTCAGAGCTGTTGCTCCATAAACCTTCCCAATACATTTGGTATGTAAAGCCTTTCTTTGAGGATTGGAACCTGTGGAATTATGGCTTCCTTCTTACAATTTGAAGGAGCTTTTTCCTTGTTGCTTCTGCCCTTGACACTTCTAATCCTGATGCCTCTAGTTCTGAAAACATTTTCCAGCCTTAAGCCAGGATGTCTTGGGATGGGGTAGAGGAACCCCATTCTTCATCTACTACCACAGTTGTACTTTGCAGATGATTACAGTCACTTGGGATTCACCCATTGCGCTGCTTGACTCTCTTCAACACCTATCCCACATTGGAGGGATTTTGTGTCTTGCACCTACTAATATTGGTAAGACACAAAACTGGTCTTTTGAAACAGTGGCCATTTAGTCCACTAAATATTTGCCAAAATCTAGTCAGGGTGGTAATTTATACCTTCCCATTCTCTCATGCTGGGAGGATTATCCTTATGGCTGTATCAGCTTCCCTACATCTTAAGTCGAATTAATCATAACAGTCCATTTCCTAAGTTTAAAGTGTTTGTTACCCTTAAAAAAAAAAACAACAACAACAAAAAAAAAAACAGATCCTGTTCCCTTAAAGCATGAATAACAGCACAGTGCTTGTGCTGTGTAATTTGGCCCCTTCTTTCACCAAAAAATCTGGCTGAGCTTGCTTGGCTATACCCTCCCCCCTGTAAACTGACTACAGTTTATCATGACTGCTGAGCTCTGACACCGTTTTCAGTTTACGTGTCTCCGTCACCCTCAGACCCCCCCACCCCCCAGCCTGTCTGCTCTGTGTCAGTACCCACCCCCTCCCCTTTTGTTGCTATTATGACTACAATAAAAACATCCCATCCCCGCTGTAACATAACGTTATGTGCCCCTGTGTCTGTGTTATATAAAAAATATGCTGATCTCTCTCTCCTCCTCGGCTGACATCAGCTATAGCGGTCAGCCGGGCAGAGGAGAGAGCCGAGGAGTCACGTGAGCCTCAGGAGACACTCTGATATAGGTACAGATCGGCAGCTTTTTTATATAACACATACACAGGGGCACATAACGTTATGTTACAGAGGGGATGGTATGTTTTTATTGTGTTGACTTAACCACTTTAAGGCCTCATGCACACAGGATGTTTTTTGACTGTTTTTCAGCAGCTGTTTTCAGCTGCAGACGTTTTTTTCTACAGTCAATAAACCCCCCATCATGTTATCCTATGTGTTCATGCACACATAGGCTGTTATCAGCTGTTTTTAGCAGTGACGTTTTTGAGTTGTAAAAAAAAATAAGACCTTAGGGTTTTTTTGGATGTTTTTCAGCTGTAGAAAAGTTCAAACTCTTAAAAACGTCCAAAAACGCTCAAAAACATCAACCCCCAAAGTTTTTTGGACATTTTAGATCAATTGGAAAAAAAAAAAAAAAAACGCTGGCCCTTTTAAAAACGCTAAAAACGAAAAAAAAAAACGCAAAAAAACTGCTGTAATATAACGCTGGTAAAAGCTGAAAACATCCCTGATAAGCTACTGACGTTTTTTGGCTGTTTTTTTTTTTAAGTCCTGTGTGCAGGAAGCCTTAGGCCTCATGCACACAGGAAATTTTTTGACTGTTTTTCAGCAGCTGTTTTCAGCTGTAGAAGTTTTTTTCTACAGTCAATAAACCCTCCATCATGTTATCCTATGTGTTCATGCACACATAGGCTGTTATCAGCTGTGTTTAGCAGTGACGTTTTTGAGCTGTAAAAAAAACCCAAGCGCTAAGGGTTTTTTTGGACTGGTTTCAGCTGTAAAAACGTTCAAACACTTAAAAACGCTCAAAAACGTCCATCCCCAACGTTTTTGGACGTTTTAGACCAATTGGAAAAAAAACAAAAAAAAACGCTGGCCCTTTAAAAACGCGAAAAAACGCGGTAGTATAACGCTGGTAAAAGCTGAAAATATCCCTGATAAGCTACTGACGTTTTTTGGCTGTTTTTTTTAAATCCTGTGTGCATGAAGCCTTAGGGATCTGTCTGTGGGTCAGTGTTTTAATTTGTTTTCCGCTTTATCTGGAGACTGCAAGATCTTCACCTCCAGAAGAATTTTAGTACTTCTCCTGTACCTACCTGGATCACTGAATCCCTGCTGTAAACAGTGTTGAGTGTATCTATTCTAGTCAACACTATTTCCTTTATAGCAGGGATATGCAATAAGCGGACCTCCAGCTGTTGAAAAACCTCTGCCTGTCATGCTTGTGGCTGTCAGAGTCTTGCAATGCCTCATGGGACTTGTAGTTCTGCAACAGCTGGAGGTCCGCTAATTGCATATCCCTGCTTTATAGTCTCAATTATAGCTGCCATTTTCCTGTAGCTAATGCTCCACTCTTTGAACAGTGGGAATTATGCATGCAAGGGTGCCTACTTCCTTCCTTACAAGGAAATGTCCATCTTTTATAAGGCCTTTACGTTTACGTGAGGTCAGCAGGTAGGACATTCTATTACCTAATTGCAGAATTCCCCTCGGTGGGCTATTGTAAGTTCAGATGCTTTCATGAAGCCCATTTACTGGAAGAGATCCTCTTCCTACCCTCTGTCAGGCTAATTGTTCCTAGTGATAGTACATGGATTGTCTTGCTTATCCCCTCTGGGGAGAGTTTCTCCTTTTGCAGGGCTCTACTTCATAATTCCTACTGTACTTAGAAAATGGTCAGACAGGCTATACAGTGGCTTCTACTCTCCTGACAAACCTTTAGGTGTGAGTTAGGAATTCTCCTAATCTTTCTGGTCCTGATGTCCTTGTGGGCCAATCTGCATTACAGTATAATCCTTCTCATTGCCTACCCTTTTTAAAATGATGCTGCTAATCCTCTCCCATTTCTTTTATATGGATTTAGGATTACTCTCCTTTTTCCAGTAAATGGATCCTTCCCTCTCTTTATTTGGATTTACTTATGAGAGGACAATCCTTTCCATGCAAATCTCTTCAGATATTGTTTATCTATCAGGTACACCCTTCAATTTATGGACTTCCCTATCCCACAACTCAAGGGTTAAGGGTGTCTCCAGCTGTTAACTGGATTTTCTTTTTTTGGACGTACCGTTTGTTTACCCATCCCTTCTTTTCCTGAAGTTTGGGGTTAAGGGTGTTTCACTTAGTGGTTTAAATCCCCTTAGGCAACTTCAACCTACAGTTAAGCCTATAATAAGGCTTACCTGTAGGTACCGAGAATATCTGCTAAACTTGCAGTTTAGGGGATATTCACTGTGCAAGCAGCCGCTGACGTCAGCGGCAGATGCACAGTGAGGAAACGACCCGCTGTGCGGTTTCTTCACTTTGTTCGTGCCGTGACTGGTGGCTCACCAAGCCGGAGTTGCGGCCCCGGAAGGAAGAGGGGCTGAAGATGGACGCTGCCTGCACAGGGGACATCGCAGGCTTTGTTTGCAGGTAGGTGACACATAATGGGCAACTATGCAAAGCATAGTAGCCCATTATGCTTTTACTTTGCAGGGGAATTTAGAGGAAGTAAACCCATCAGGGTTTACTTCCTCTTTAAGCTTTCTGCTGTTATTTGGTAGATATTTTTGTTTTACATATAGTACCTTGTCTGTTTACTCTTCCTTTCCCTGTAATCAAGGGTTGAGTATATTAGATTTCCGCCTTTACCCCAGTGTGCATCCCTTTTTGTAGATCACCTTAGCTATTGGTCAAAAATGTTTCTCCAGTTCAGGTAGTTTCTTCTCACATTTGTTTTCTTTTGGTGGATGATTGGTTGTCCTTTACATAGGTAATAGTGGTCCATCATTCTTTCAGGTAGCAGTTTTCCCTTAATTACCTGTCCTGTTCTGGACCTCCAGGTTGATCCTTGATGTCCTATTTCGGTTGTAGCAATTTCTTTATTTGCTTTTGCTTTTTTATCTAGTCTTTGTTCAGTTATTGATTACTTCAGATTCTCTCTAATATGATTAACATATATTGGATTTCTTAACCACTTAAGGTTTTTCTGACACTTGTTTTTTTACAATTTACTTAGAACCCCCAAAACTTATATATATATATTTTTTAGCAGAGACTCTAGAGAATAAAATGGAGGTCCTTGCAATATTTAATTTCACACTGTATTTGTGCAGCAGTGTTTCAAATGCAATTTTTTTGGGGAAAAAATACACTTTTATGCATTAAAAACAAAACTGTAAAGTTAGCCCAATTTTTTTGTATAATGTGAAAGATGATGTTACTCTGAGTAAATAAATACCTTACATGTCATGCTTCAAAATTACGCATGCTCGTGGACAAACTATGGTACTTAAAAATCTCCATAGGTGACGCTTTAAAAATGTTTACAGGTTACCTGTTTAGAGTTGCAGAAGAGGTCTAGTGCTAGAATTATTGCTCTCACTGTAACAATTACGATAAAACCTCAGGTGTGGTTTCAACACCGTTTACATATGTGGGTGCAACTTACATATGCGCTCACTTCTGCGCGCGAGCTTGGAGGGACAGGGGCTATACTTTTTTATTTTTTTTCTTTATTTTATTTTTACACTGTGCTTTTTTAATTTTGTTTTGATCACTTTTATTTCTATTACAAGGAACATCCCTTGTAATAGAAATAAGCATGACAGGTTCTCTTTATTGTGAGATCTGGGGTCAAAAAGACCTCAGATCTCACATTTACACTTAAAAGCAAAAAAAAAATTGTTATTTTACATTTAGAAAAAAAAATTGGCCCTTTAAGGCCATTAGGCAGAAGTCACGTCAAACGTTGCTTCAGTCCTCCAAGGGCATAGTCGGGTGGAGGCCATCTTGCCCTTAATCGACTTCCTGCCCATCGCTCCAGGGGTTCGGATGGTTTCCCCCTTTACCGACGGCTCCAGTAAGCGGCGAAACGTCTGGTATGCAGCGGGAGGGTGGCACCTCCTATAAAAGTGATCCCGTGGCAAATCCGCCGCCGGGACCACTTTTATGTAAAAGAGGATCGCCCACTGTATAAAAATACTGGGAATATGGCAGCAGCTAGCTGTATAACGCTATATAACGTCATAGTAATGACGTGTGTGTGTGTGTATATATATATATATATATATATATATATATATGTACACAGTATCTCACAAAAGTGAGTACACCCCTCACATTTTTGTAAATAATGTATTCTATTTTTCCATATGATGACGCTGAAGAAATGACACTGCTACAATGTAAAGTAGTGAGTGTACAGCTTGTATAACAGTGTAAATTTGCTGTCCCCTCAAAATAACTCAACACACAGTCATTAATGTCTAAACCGCTGGCAACAAAAGTAAATATTATTATTATTATTTTTTTTTTTAACTTGCCGGTGTCTTGTAGCTTATTGAGAGACACAAGTGCTGGCCCTCTGTGTTACTGGCCTTATGTACTACTTGTTCACAAAAATGAGGCATGATAGTTCAAGACAGGGTATGTAAGTTGGCTTAAGTTTTTTTTGCCAAAGTCCAAACCTCCTGAAGGAGGCATTATAACAAAAATGTATAATAATTAACTACATTCCTATGTCCATCAATGGGAAAAAAATGGAAAAAATAGATTTTACACTAACGAGAAAAAAATCATTTTATTTTACTCCATTAAATATCCAGCCAGCAGGTGAAGCTTTATGCTTATTTTACTCTGTTTTTGTATCTCCTTAGCTCCTGTTGTAAAAGTCCTGTTTATTTATAGAGCTCCGTAGCTTTAAAGTAATTCTAAAGGCTTGCTTTTTTAGCCAAAATAAAAGGAGGTTTATACTTACCTGCTCTGTGCAATGGTATCGCACAGAGTGGCCCTGAAGCCCCTCTTCTGGGGTTCCCCGACGACTCTCTTTGCTCCTCCTTTTCTGTTTGCCACCATAGCAAGCAGCTTTTTACGAGGGCAGATGTGCAGGCTTGCTTCTAAGCAGGGGCTGTGCATGTCCATAGGCAGACAGCGTGGCTTGGCCCCTGCTTCTGCTCCCCCCTCACTGGATTCATTGACAGCAGAAGGAGCCAATGGCTCCCACTGCTATCAATCTGTTCTATGAGACAAGGGAGAAAGAGCAGCGCTGCTGAAGGATGCATAAATTGGGGTTGATTTGCTAAAAATGGAAAGTGGAAAATGTGGTGCAGCTCTGCGTAGAAACCAATAAGCTTTCAGGTTTTTTTTGTTAAAGCTTAATTGAACAAGCTGAAGTTGAATGCTGATTGGCTACCATGCACAGCTGCACTAGATTTTACACTCTCCAGTTTTAGTAAATCAACCACATAATTTTGTTCCTCTGCTTCTGGCCTTGAGGGATAGAGCCCCTTATTAATTTTCCAATGTCTTCTGCATTTCTTGCGTACAGCTTGGTACTCTTCTAGGTCATTCTTTTTCTCTTTCCTAGGTAAGTGTAATCGTTTAAGACTATAATTCATGCTCTCTGGATGTGTCAGCTTTTTTGTTGTTTTTTTTTTTTTTGGCTCTTCCACAATGTCTCCTGCCAGAACGGGTGATTGCAACACCCGTAAATATTTCCAGTATAGCTTTGTGTTTTAGTAGAATTATCATTTAGCATGTTTGTTTGACTCAAATTTGATAATATGCAATGCACTTTAAAGTGACTTTGTCACTAATTTAAAACCATAAAAAGGGTTTCTTGTGAACTAAAACTCACCCGTCTCCCTCTACTGGCAGAGCTGATATTTGCTCTTTTGAAGAACTAAAACTTGCTGAAGGATCTTCATCCAATGCTTCGTATCCGATGCCCGATTTCTCTCTGTGTGCCCTGGTTCCTTCCACCAGCCCTTACATTGTATGGAGGTCGGAAGAAACCAGAGTATGCACGTGGGGAGCAAGTATTCTTCAAGAAGGTCAAAGCGGAGTTCCACACAAAAGTTCAACTTATGCTTTAAAGGAAGGTGACCCTCTGACATGCCACAATTGGCATGCAATTTTTTTGGGGGGTACCGGGGACCACAGGGTCCCAGGTCTACTTCCTCTCCTAGAGCTGTGGCTCCGGAAGGAAGTTCACCCTTCCCCCCCCTCCCTTGTCAATCTTCTGGGACACGTCACAGGTCCCAGAAGATACGCCGGCCATTCACAAGGCGCAGCGCGACATGCGCAGTGCGCGCGGTGCCACACTTGTGTTGCCGGCGCCACCGAGGGGAGGGGGAGAAGAGCGAGCCCTCGGGCGACCGCATCGCTGGAGCGAGGGACAGATGAGCGTCCGATTGTTAAAAGTGAGCAGCTATACTTTTTGTAGGTGCTGACTTTTAACTGGGTGGAACTCCGCTTTAACTCAACAAGAGAGCAAAGATCAGTGATAGGACAGAAACAGTTTAAATCTTTTATTTGCAGGGAACCTATTTTTATTCTAATAAAGAAAATATGCTTTATCAGATAGGACCCCCCTTTTTTGAGCTAGATTTAGCCCTCTTGTATCCTCCACAACAATTTGCTAAACAGAGCCACATACTAGAACTCTGCAGAAAGCCAAGTTGACATTGTCCAGCCTTCCTAGGACTGGCACAGGCTTGCCGTTCTCTTCACCCTGAATGCTTTGTCATCTGTTGAATGTGCATGATCAGATAATGTTTGGTATGTGATTTGCAGAGCTATATAACACTGTACATCATGAGCCATATATCTGTGTGATAGAGGCCTGGAATAATGAGAAACCACTATTTCAGTGTCTACCAAAATAGAAAGAATGTATCTTTGCAAATTGAGATGAAGCTCCACTCGAGAAGCTTTACACAAGGAATCCATGAAGCCATGGGTCTGTAATTTTCAAATCTCTGCACCACTGCCACTATTTTGAAAATAAGGAACCTTATCCTAGTGTTTTAGCTTTGTTAATTGAACGTTCTATATCTTACTGATTTTTGTGTAATGTGTCTTCAAAGAGTTTTCTAGTGCAGTCTTTTAATCTATTTGTAATTATTTGACCAAAAACACGTTTTATAGAGTATTGCAATTCTAATTTGTAAAATGCTTCTGCTCTAGTATGTACCTAAACGATAAAAGCTACATGCCTTTAAACATGACGCACTATGAACTTTTATGTACTCCCATTCCTTTTTACTTCTTTGCAGACACCTTGCGTCAGCAGCTGCCTGATATTGTTTCCAGTGACGCATTGTGCCCATCCAGTTCAGCTGTGACACACGTAGGGAAGAGCTCCTGATTACAACCCTGAGCAGAGATAAAGGCTGCTTCTGCTTTTTCTTAATGAGCTCACTGGGGGAGTCAAGGAGCGTGTTTATGCTGAAATGTAAAATGCTGTCCTCCATGCAGGGCAAACATTTTCCGTTATAATCCTCTGAAAACAGCTTTTAGCTAGTGCTTTGTTCATTCTAATTGCATGTCCATTGAAATTTCTCACAGAACTACCTATATAAATCAGGATTGCGTTCTGGAAATATACAGTTTGACACTAGCTAAAAATTCAGGGTTTTCAGTACCCATTAGTTAGCAGAAACAATTCTTATTAAGTCCAGTATATTGTTGACCAAAAAGTTCCAAAAGAATAAAAATGAGCACAGTAATGATAGATGATGCTTAACCACTTACCAACCGGGCCCCTTTTTTACAGTTGTTAAACAAAAAACACAATCCTGGTATATGCTGGA
Organism: Glandirana rugosa; assembly: GCA_018402905.1. Taxonomy (NCBI): domain Eukaryota; kingdom Metazoa; phylum Chordata; class Amphibia; order Anura; family Ranidae; genus Glandirana; species Glandirana rugosa. The sequence continues at coordinate 392,077 of BLSH010472946.1, read as the reverse complement.
CAACGTTATGCAGCTGACAGACAGGTCCGGTATAACCAATAAATATAAAGTGCTAATATACTGCAGCGCAAAGTCCAAACCAATGAAATAAAGTGCTACTATACTGCAGCGCAAAGTCCAACTATGTGCTGAAGGAAATAAGTATTCACACTCATAAGCTGTGAGTATCAGTTGGAGTGCAGCCCGTCACCAGTGTCACGACAACACTTGGCACCCTTACCGGAACAGGACGACCCTCTATTATGGAAGATCAGAGTAAGCCTGGTTTAAACTCCAGATAAGGTAGTCCCTCCGGCTCGCACAGACGCCCTCAGCAAGTCAGCCTCTCCTTCTGCTGCTTTCCAATACGGCTCAGCACATAGTTGGACTTTGCGCTGCAGTATAGTAGCACTTTATATTTCATTGTTTTGGACTTTGCGCTGCAGTATATTAGCACTTTGCCTTTTTTACATTTGTTGGTTACAAGCTAAAAACTGTTTTTTTTTTGCTAGAAAATTACTTAGAACTCCCAAACATTATATATATATTTTTTTTCAAACACCCTAGAGAATAAAATAGCGATCGTTTTGTCACACGGTATTTGCGCAGCGGTGTTTGAAGCGCAATTTTTTTTGAAAAATTTCACTATTTTGAGTTAAAAAATAAGACAACAGTAAAGTTAGCCCAATTTTTTGTGTATTGTGAAAGAAGATGTTACGCCGAGTAAATAGATACCATACATGACACGGTTGAAAATTGCGCGCACTCACGGAATGGCGACAAAGTCCGGATTTCCATAGGCAACGCTTTAAAATTTTTTAACAGTTACCAGGTTAGAGGTGCAGAGGAGGCCTTTTGTTGAATTATTGCTCACACTCTGGCGATCGCGGCGATACCTCACGTGTGGTTTGAACACTGTTTTTATATGTGGGCGCGACTTACATATGCGTTTTCTTTGCTGCGCAAGCTCGCGGGGTCGTTGGCGCTTTAAATTTTTTTTTTTAATTTTATTTATTTATTTTTAACACTGTTCCTTTCAAAAAAAAAATCGGATCACTTTTATTGCTATCACAAGGAATGTAAACATCCCTTGTGATAGTAATATATGGTGACAGGTACACTTTTTGGAGGGCTTGGGGGTCTCAAAGACCCCCCATCCCTCCTTTGCACTTCACAGTATTCAGATCGCCAAAAACAGCGATTCTGAATACTGTCATTTTTTTTTAAATTGGTGCAGTTAGCCGCCGAGTAAACCTGAAGTGACGTTGTGACATCGCTTCCGGAATTTGCCGAAGGAGACCCGATCGGAGCCGACTCCGGCTTCTGTCAGGTTTCCTTCTAGCCGTCGGAGGCGCCAGATCGTTGCTCTGGTCTCACGGTGGGACGGGAGGCCGGAGAAGAGTGGCGGAAGGCGACGGGATAACGACCAAGCGGCTCCCGAGCTGGATCGTTCGTTATCCCAGGATAGCCGACCGTCCACTCTAAAAAAAAAACTATACCCTCCCGCCCCCTGGGATAGCTACCGAGCGGCTCCCGAGCCGGATCGGTCGTTATCCCCGGATAGCCGACCGTCCACTCTAAAAAACTATACCGGGATATAGCCTGCAGCTGCAGGCTATGTCCCGGTACAGCCACTCAAAACCAGCCACCGCCTATTTACGGCGCTAGTTGGGAAGTGGTTAAAAGACTATTTTATTTCTTTATTCATTAGGCTAAATTCACACTGACTTGCGATAAAATGCAGTGAAATTGGATGTACATTTCCATCCATTTTATATAAGCTTTTACGTACATCGACACACATTTTAGCGCGTGTTAAGATGCTCTGCATTTTGCAGGATTTCCTGTGACATCACATCCTTGCGGTGAATGAAGTGTAGGTTTTGTACACTTCAAATAAAGCAGGTACAAAACAAAAAAAAAGGTAGCCATGTGATGCGCTGAAATGTGCACCACACTGCCTCCAGTGCAGCTAACAGTGAAGAGCGGCCACAGCGGTGAATAGATCCGGCTGCTCTGCGATTTAACGGCTTTTCGGTGTGCGTTTAGCCTTAAAACTGAACTCCAAGCTGCTATAAAAGGCACACATTATCCAAAGCTTTGTTTGGCCATACTTCTTTAATGCAGCTCTGTAATCATTAACGCATCTTTATTTTTTATTGTAAGTATCTCAATTTGATGTGGCTTCAGTCTTTTAAAGTGTCATTAAGGGCCCGTTCACATCTAGGCGACTTGAGTCGCCTGACAAGTCGCCTCAATGCTGTGCAATGGAACTGTTCTAATAAGAGCGAGTCGCTTCGCCCCGACTTAGAAAAAAAGTTCCTGCACTATTTTCGGGGCGACCTCAGCGTGACTTGCATTGAATTCTATGATAGAAGTCTCCTGCAAGCCGCGCTGAGGTCGCCTCGAGCATGACGATGTGATTAGCCCTGCAAGTCGCGCCGCTTCAGGTGTGAACCGGCCCTTAAGGCTTATGTTTTATTTTTTAAATAAACATGTTATACTTACCTGTTCTGTGCAATGGTTTTACACAGAGCAGCCCCCATCCTCCTCTTCTCAGGTTCCCCACCATTGCTTCTGGCCCCTCCCCCTTGCCGAGTCCCCTCATATTAAGCTGCTTGCTATGGGGACACTTGTGTATGCTCGCTCTCAAGCCGCTTCTGTGTGTCCATAAGACACACAGAGCACTGCTCAGCCTGGCCCTGGCTGTGATTGACAGCAACGGAAGCCAATGGCTCCCAGTGAGGATGGAGAGACCCAGGAGAGCTGCTGCTCTCATGTGCACCTCTGGATCGAGATCAGACTCAGGTAAGTATTGGGGGGGCTGAGGAGGGAGCTGCACACAGAAGGTTTTTATCTTCCTGCATAGACTGCAGGAAGGTAAAAAACCTTCAGCCTTTAAAACAAAAGTCTAGTGTGCAGATGATATAGCAGAGCTTGGTGGGTGTTGAGAGGATAAACAGAGAGATGAGCTCCTCAATGTGTTGTTTCTCCTTTCACTGTCCAGTTACAGGGTGGTGGTGGTGGTGGGGAGTTGACCTGAAAAATAGTAGTGAAACTGCAGCAGAGAAAGATCAAGTCTCCTACCCTGCCAGAATGGTATGTGCTATGTAGCAGAACTGTGTAAATTTCAAAAGAGTATGGACAGAAATACAAATCATTTGGCATGTAAAACATCCTGCATATATATATTTTATCTGTGTATTTAGCGGTTTGCCAGTGTTCAGCTGTAATAATATTTTTTGACACTTCAAAATGAATAAACCAGTGTTTCCTCCTACTTGGTTTTTATTCATTTTGATGATGCTCAATACATACACTGTATATCGAGCAGCAAGATCTTGCTTGGACTCCACTGTGGAAGATGGCAGAATCCTACGCACTACTTTTTCTAGCTTTAGAAGTTAGCCCCATGCAATCTAGGCTGCTGTCAGCCAGTGCTTTAGCTGAGTTGAAAGCAGACACCTGTAGTTGGTAGTGAACCTCCTAGCTGGGTCACTGTGAATGGCCACAAATGATTGACCTAAAGCTTAAAGTGGTCGTTAAGCCACTATGTCATCTTTCTATCATCCTTTGTGTCAGATAAAAAGCTGCATCCTAGTGCCTGTGCTTTATATATATATATTTCTACCTGTTTTAACAGTGTTTTCTAGCGATCACATGACTCCAGGCTCTCAGCTCTCCTGTCTTATATCTCCAGTGGGCGGGTTGAGATTCCCCTGCTGATGTCAGCTGGGGAGAAGGGGAGGAGAGAGGAGAGAGCCTGGAGTCATGTGATTGATGGAAGACACTTTTAAAACTGGTAGAAATAGTTTTTTTTAAATAATGCACAGGCACTAGGATACAGCTTTTTATCTGACAGAGGGGCTGATATAAAGGTCAGATAGTTTTGAAGTAGTGGGGAGAGGAGCAGATCCGTGCTAGTGAGAGCTGAAAGACAGGGGGAGGAGGTCACCGAGGGAGACAGGAGAGCTGCAGATGATGGAGGCACGTACATTGACAATAGTGTCAGGGCTCAGCAGCCCTGATATATCATGGTCTAAGTACAGGGGGGAGGGTATAGCCAGGCAGGATCAGCCAGGTATTTCAGGTGATACAGGGGGCCCAATGACCAAGCACAAGCAATGTGCTGTATATAATACTTTATAGGAACAGGATCCATTTTTTTTGGGGGGGGTTAACAAATGCTTTAATTTTCACACCCTTTGTATAGATGATGTCCCGCTGGTCATCCCGAGTCTTGTTTAAATATTACTCTGCTAAACCTGTTCAGGATACTTGTACAATTCTCTAAATACAATCTCTGATGAAGAGCAGAGGTACTAGTCTTTAAAGGTTCAATAAACACTTCAGCTTCATAAAGATAATCAGCTTTTAAATCTCTTTTTTTTTTTTTTTTTTTTGGGGTGCAAGTGTTGCCTCTGTTAATGGAGTGCATTTCTTTATCTTCAATTCAACAGTTACTAGTTATAGCTAAGAATGATAAAGCTTTACACTTAATGATAGTTTTTACCTGTCCTGATTGTCAGGCTCCCACTGGTACATGGAACTCTAGCAAGAAGTTTGTAAACTGAATTTGACTGCGAAATTTAGGGTGTGTATTTTTCAGTCTTACCTTTAGCAGGAGAATTACACCGTACTGTATGTAATTGTTTTGCGAAGGAAAAAAGCATTTGTCTCCTGGTCAGTTACATTCATCACAAGGGGCAGATTCTTCTAATGGACTCCATGGCATTCATAGGCCAACCAGGAGATGAGATTCCTCTAGCATTTCCTGTGTTCAGCCTATGTTGGAGGCTATGTGGGTGTCTTTGAGATCCAAAGTAAAGGGATCGATACATGTACCACCGTCTGCCCTCTGTGAGGTCTGACTGTGTGTGCTCTCCAATAAGATAGAAACCAGGGATAAGTACAAAGTTTATTGAAGTTTGAACAAGCTAAGCCTGTTGTATGAGGTTGATTCTGTCTCTCTTGACACTAAAGCTTTACAATGTTTTTGCTGTTTTGCCACCACAGAGACTCTCCCTCTTCTCATTCCCCTCAGTTCTCTCAGATTACCCTCCCCCCACCACTTCTCTCTGTGCTGTACCCTTTTTAAGTGGCATTGATTGCAGCAAATTGCCGTAGCTGGTAGCAGCTGTCACAACACTGCGGTGATTAAGAGCAGCGCTTGTGATTTCCCGGCTGATTGCATCGATCAGATAGATGGGGAGCAGATTTATGAAGGAAGGTGAACTCCCACAGCAGCCAAGCAGTGTTGTTTGTCTTCTTAACTCTGTTTATGCCATAGCTTTCATTGGGTTTCAGTCATATTCAGTATTTTGTTTTGTCCACATGTGCTACACTGCATACATATCAAGCTGCAAAATTGCACTTAGCATCCTAATGATGACAGGTAATTACTGTTCAGAACTAGAGTGATGACTTTAAAATATCCTTGCATTCTTCTGCTTGTAGAGCCAGATCATCCACAAGGCAATGTAGGCAGGAGCCTACGACCCAATGGCTGTGTCCAGGAGGCCCAGCTACAACCTCCTGCAGTATACCAGACTATATTACATTTGGCCAAAGCTGTGCACCTGCCTGTCACTTCACAAGACAGGACACTGTTGTAGGCAGTTGGTGACCAATTGGTTGAATAATGTCACTAAAGCACTTCAAATGGGTTAGCTTCTATGTGCCTAATACAGTCCTTATCAGAGTCAATTGAACAGATGCTCTGATTGCGCCTGAATCTGTGCCTATAGAAATTAAGGTTGGTCTGTGCACCAGCTGCATTTACTTTTTGCCCAGAGATGCCATGTACATTTTAAGAAAAATAATTATGTTTCAGATTTTAGTGACAGGTGAGGGTAGAATACAGATATTGCATTAAAGCAGAACTCCGGGAAAAAACTTTTTCCCATGTTCTTTTTGCTGATTTCCTACCTTCACCAACTATGCCATCCATCTTCTGCTTCTTCAGCTCTGTAGTTCCTCTGTAGTAGCCTGTTGAACTTGCTGAAATGGGCACTGATAAGCTGCACTAATGGGCACTGATAACCTGCACTGGTGAGACTGCACTGATGGGCACTGATAACCTGCACTGGTGAGACCACACTGATGGGCACTGATAAGCTTCACTGGTGAGACCGCACTAATAAGCACTGATAACCTGCACTGATGGGCACTGATAAGCTCCACTGGTGAGACCGCACTGATGGGCACTGATACGCTGCGCTGGTTAGCACTGGTGAGACCGCACTAATTGGCACTGATAACCTACACTGGTGGGTACTGGTGACCTGTAGCTTCCCTGTATATCTCCTAAACCTGTACGGTTTGGGAGATATACGCTATATTGGCATGTGCCAACGTCATTCGCACATGCACAGTTAAGAAACGGCCTCTGTGCGACTGGCGGCTCCTGCGCGCACGTGCGGCAGTGACGTTACGTGACTCCGGCCAGCCACAGCGCCGGCGTTCGCGGCCCCGGAACGAAGAGGGGTGAAGATGGATGCTTCCTGTTGTGGGGACAGCGCGGGCTGCGATGGCAGGTAAGTGGCACATAATAGGCTAGTATGCGATGCATATTAGCCTGCCTATTATGTTTCTTGATTGCAGGTGAATAAGAGGAAGTAAACCCAGCAGGGTTTACTTTTTAAAATCCAGCTATGATAACAATTCTAGACCTTTCCTTTCTTTGTAAGTGGGCAAACGTGCAAAATCTGCAGGGGATCAAATAATTATTTTCCCCACTGTATATGCACTTGTGTAATACAGGCTACCATTATATGAGGAATGAGTGGGCATTATTAAATTTTTTTTTTTTTAACAAGAGTGATGGATATTCAATTAGTGGCCATTCTCATACAGCTTATAAACCACTAGGACGTGCAGTCATGTGAAGAACACCTATGTACAGCCTTACCATTGTAAGTAGCATTTAGTTCTATTACGTCACTTGTTTTTATTGGGCTGTCTATGACCACTCAGACTTACCATCTGTGCAATAGTTCCAGAGCACTGCAGAACCTGTACAGAATTACTCAGTAATGTGACTTCTAAGGGACTAGTATATCGCCATTGGGTCAGACAGTGCCATCATCTCTTAGACTGCTCATAGATTTTCTTGGGGACAAATGTTTTTCATTATAAGGATTTATAGAATGCCTACGATTGATACCTGACAGCCCAACAAAGTATTATATGAAGAAGTGACATATTTGTTTATTATTATAAAGTTACGGGGTTCACTTTTGCAGTCCTATGTTAACTCATTTACTTTTTATTTTTTCAACATATTATAAATACTCTTTTCCTTTGAAGTTCAAGCCTGTTACTTTTGCCGGGCCCATTAAGAGAGTTCCATAATTTAAATGGGATGGGTGATTCACCACAAAGAAATGACAGGTTTATCAGCAGAGCACTCACATAAAAGTGTTTGTTTACTGTTGGAATGTTAAGTGTAAAATGAATTGTGTATGTTTGACGTACTCTGTCACTCACACTTCAACACATATCACAGTACTCAGGATTTAATGAAAGCAACCCTATCATGGGACACACTGTGTGTTTGGCAATTCATCTTTTGTTTAAGACTTGAAAATGGATCATTTATCTTCACATATTGAAAGATTATCTAGTAATGTTACCTGATTTCTTACTCCTTGCCCCTGGAAAATGTTTTTGCATTTGCCACCTAGATCTAGTCAAATCCCTAAATTTTCTAATAAGCTCAATATTTACAGTATATGTGATATCAAATTGTATTCTGTGTTTTTTAATTTGCAGCTTGCAAAAAATACCTAGTGATACCACCATCAGGTTTTTTGTTAAGGCACTTCCTGTTATGGGATGACCACCCCCCACCCCCAGATGTGATTCTGCATCATCACTCTGTCACATGAACCCCTAGTGAAGACTACCACTGGCTTTGCTGACAAACATTGTACAGGCACGATACACCATTGTTACCATCAGTAAGCTGGGCTATAGTGATTTGCTGACAATGCTGGAGATTGCCTGTAGAAAGGAAGTGCCTGAAATATACTGTAGGAAATTAGCAGCCCTGAAATACAAAAACAATGGAATAAGTAAAAATAGTTTTTTTTATATATAAAAAAAATCTAGTTTATGAAAAAAAAATGTCTGGTTAGGGTTTATTATTATTATTATTATTATTATTATTATACAGGATTTATATAGCGCCAACAGTTTGCGCAGCGCTTTACAATATAAAGAGACATTACAGCAACAGTACAATTTAAAACAAGAGGGTTAGAGGGCCCTGCTCCTGTGAGCTTACAATCTAAGAGGGGGGGCGGGGGGCTGGTGAAACAAAAGGTAGGGACAGTGGGGGATGAACTGATGAGGGGAGTAGAAGATTCCGTTGTTAGTTGGAGGCGGGATAGGCCTCCTTGAAGAGATGAGTTTTCAGGGATTGCCTAAAAGTGGACAGAGTAGGGGATAGGCGGACAGATTGGGGTAGAGAGTTTAGATATACTTTAAAGCTAAACACCAGGCAGATCGAAAATACACACATGAATGCACCTCTATGATCATTAATACATCTTTCAAATATTTTTTTTAAATGAAAGCATTGTGAGTAGTTAATATTGACTTAATATCAGCCTTCAAGTGCAGCAAAGCTTAGAGATGGGGAGGGAAATATAGCACAAAGAACCCATCAGGTGGAAGGAGCATGCTGATAAAAGCAGAGAGTAGAGTGACAGAGGTAAGAAGCTCATCTCTTTTCACTGGATGGTGGTGGTAAGGAGACCGGTCATTGTTACTCAACATTGCTCCATTGTTACTGAACAATCAAGTCCTCTCCCCTGCCAGACAAGGGCTGTGATAATGTTGCACATCTGTGCAAATCTCAGGACTTGGACAGAAATACAAATCATTTGGCAAGTAAATGAGCTGGATTTTGTTTGTTTGCCTGTTGTTCAGGTTTGAGTTGCTTTTATAGACCCATCATACTGGCAGCAAGTGATATCCAGCTTCTGAAAATATTAATTCTGGCTAAAACTGGTTGTTGACTGACTCACTGGTTATTTACCCCATGACAGGTTTGCTTTATGATCCTTTATTAAAATAGGCCCAGATTTGATCTTTTTAGTGATGATTTTGCTGCCTTTCAAGTAGCTCTGTGTAGTGTTTTGAATTTTATTTGGCTGAAAGAGGTCAGTGAATAAAACCACCTGACTACATATTTGTTTAGGGTCACCATATAATGCCTAGATAAGATGCACGCACAAAGATAAAACAGTTATGTCAGTCCTTATGCCTGTGGAGTAGTCATTTATGTTCCTCATACCATGTCTCTTTTCAATAAGTGTTTTTTACTTGTCTGCTGGTAAACTTCATCCCGGGACCTGGGCATGTGCAGATCAGTGTATACTGTCAGCATGCCCTTAGTCTAGGGATAAATGAACTCCCATTTGCATGCGCACAAGTTATAACACTCTAGGCAAGCCAGTTAGGATGGTTGGAGATGTAAATCCAGAAGTAGACCTGATGAAGATGAGGGCATTGGCAAAGGAGCCCACAGACCCCATATAACTGCGGTTACGGGAGTAGAAGTAGTCCAGATGAAGACCTAAATGTAGAGGTTGGTAGGATTGACCGAACGGATCTCACAATATTGAACACGCGTACGTTTACCCTCAAGTAAATAGGGATCTGATTCCCGTACGACTGTCATATGTGACTAGACGTGTACGGGTCCAGGGCCCTACTTCAAATGGTCGTCTGTTCATTTTTTGTGAATAACTTTTCTCTGTACCATACTCCTTGTATTTACTGATGAGGTGTCCGTATTCCTGACTGTATTGACAAAATAGAAACACGCACGTAGAATAGATCCGTAATATACCACTGGGATTTGTTTATACATCAGTCCAC
>BLSH010472946.1:354958-374905 GCA_018402905.1 Glandirana rugosa | reverse complement strand
TTTTTTTTTTTTTTTTTTTTTTTTTTTTTTTTTTTTTTTTTTTTTTTTTTTTTTTAGACAATCGCTGACAGAACAGGTGTACCCAATGGAAGACTTCTCTATTTCTTTAACCAGTAACTATACATTTAATTTTGCCTTTGCATTTTTTTTTTTTTTACCCATGACAGTGATCATCCTGATACAAAAAACTCTACTGAACAGAGCTATCTGATGCCTCTTATATTGAATTCTATTGTAACTGTACTGTATGCCTCCATTTTGTAAAGCGCTACACAAACTGTTGAAACTATTTAAATCCTGTATCATATTAATATAATTAATAAGTCAGTTTTTCGGTTCTCCTCATGCCCGTTTCACAGGGGGTGCACTCTGTTTTCATCAGCAGGGGAATTGTCCACTGATCCCCTGCTGATCAGAGCAGAGTGGGCAGATGACACATCCTTGTACGTTCTGTTTATGCAGAGTGGACATGGGCAGAGCCTGCTCTGCTCTATGGGCAGCCGGGTATAAACTGACTCTGCTGTCTGTTTACACCCAACTACCCTCCAATCCAATCCACGAGAAGAACAGATCCCCTCCTGTTTTTTATTTTTTTTTTCCTTGTTTTTTTTTTTATTTAAGCAGATGGGATCAGACCAGAAGGAAGGCGTGTAAATGGAAACAAGTCTGGTTACACCCACCAGTCCATAGGGGTGAATGGATCATCCGATCAGGTCCACCTGATGGGACCCTTCGTCTGAAAGCGGCCTTTAGAAGTATGTTATACAGTTGTATGCAAAATTTTAGGAACCCCTGACAATTTCCATGATTGTCATTTATAAATATTTGGGTGTTTGGATCAGCACTTTCATTTTGATCTATCAAATAACTGAAGGACACAGTAATATTTCAGTAGTGAAATGCGGTTTATTGGATTAACAGAAAATGCGCAATATGCATCAAAACAACATTAGACAGGTGCATAAATTTGGGCACCCTTGTCATTTTGTTGGTTTGAATACCTGTAACTACTTAGCACTGATTAATTGGAACACAGAATTGGTTTGGTGAGCTCATTAAGCCGTGAACTTCATAGACAGGTGCACCCATTCACGAGAAAAGGTATTTAAGGTGGCCAATTGCAAGTTGTTCTTTGACTCTCCTCTGAAGAGTGGCAACATGGGGGCCTCAAAACAACTCTCAAATGACCTGAAAACAAAGATTGTTCTACATTATGGTTTAGGGGAAGGCTACAAAAAGTTATCGCAGAGATATAAGCTGTCAGTGTCCACTGTGAGGAACATAGTGAGGAAATGGAAGACCACAGGCACAGTTCTTGTGAAGGCCAGAAATGGCAGGCCACATAAAATATTGGAGAGGCAAAGGCGAAGGATGGTGAGAACAGTCAAAAACAGCGCACAGACCACCTCCAAAGACCTACAACATCAACTTGCAGATGGTGTCACTGTGCATTGTTCAACAATTCAGCGCACTTTGCACAGGGAGAAGCTGTATGGGAGAGTGATGCGAAAGAAGCCTTTTCTGCACACATGCCACAAATGGAGTTGCTTGAGGTATGCAAATGCACATTTGGATAAGCGAGCTTCATTTTGGAATAAGGTGCTGTGGATTGATGAAACAAAGATTGAGTTATTTGGTCATAACAAGGGGCGTTATGCATGGCGGCAAAAGAACACAGCGTTCCAAGAAAAACACTTGCTACCCACAGTAAAATTTGGTGGAGGTTCCATCATGCTGTGGGGCTGTGTGGCCAGTGCCGGTACTGGGAATCTGGTTAAAGTTGAGGGTCGCATAGATTCCACTCAATATCAGCAAATTCTTGAGAATAATGTTGAGGAATCAGTCACAAAGTTGAAGTTACGCCGGGGCTGGATATTTCAACAAGACAACGACCCAAAACACTGCTCAAAATCTACTCGGGCATTTATGCAGAGGAACAAGTACAATGTTCTGGAATGGCCATCCCAGTCCCCAGACCTGAATATCATTGAACATCGGTGGGGTGATTTGAAGCGGGCTGTCCATGCTCGGCAACCATCAAACCTACGGGAATTGGAGATGTTTTGTAAGGAGGAATGGTCCAAAATACATTCATCCAGAACCCAGACACTCATTACAGGTTACAGGAAGTGTCTAGAGGCTGTTATTTCTGCTAAAGGAGGCTCTACTAAATATTGATGTGATTTTTCTGTTGTGGTGCCCAAATTTATGCGCCTGTCTAATTTCATTTTGATGCATATTGCGCATTTTCTGTTAATCCAATAAACCTCATTTCACTACTGAAATATTACTGTGTCCTTCAGTTATTTGATAGATCAAAATGAAATTGCTGATCCAAACACCCAAATATTTATAAATTACAATCATGGAAATTGTCAGGGGTTCCTAAACTTTTGCATACAACTGTAAATTGGAAGTGCCCACCTAACTGAAAGTGTTCTTTACTATTTCTTGATGGATGTAATCATCCAAAGCTCATAAGATTGATGGCTGTTTGTCCAAGGTGTATAGGATGGATTTTTAAAGTTGCAGAACAGTAGCACCTTGCAGACTGTCATGTCTGCAATACAAAACAGCCATAACATAAAGTGAAGTCATGATTCCAAATCTGGAGTGAAGAATGGTGAATTTATATCATCACTTGAGGTCTCTGAGGATTTCAAGTGATGGCTGAGAGCCTTTGGGCACCAAACAGGAGTCTGTGAAGTTAATGAAAACCTGCAGGCGTTTAAATGCAAGGTAATATAGATCCACTCTTACACTTGCATTTGCTGCTTGCTGTCTAGCTCAAATAAGTACACTTGACATGTTCCATTGCACATCATTTGTTACAAGAAAATCATACAGAACATTTTGTTAGCTCTAGTTGGTATTTGAATGAAATATGAACTGTCCATTGCATGGATATTACTCTAACAGTCTTTTAATGTGTTTGGTTTAAAACCTACAGGTTTAGTCATTTTGAGACCATAAGAAAACATGTATTTATTGTGTCTTTATTGTAAATAATGTAAAAATTGTGTAGTGCATGGCCGGAGAAATCTCAGGAGCTGCTTAGCCACTACTCCTGAACTCTACCTCAGCCCCTGTTCACGCCAGTTCGACCTGTTATGCGATTTGACAGTTCCAAATCGCATGACAAGTCGCACCCCATTGCTGGCAATATAACCATTCATATCAACACAACTCACGTCGCAGCGATTATGAAAAAGATTCCTGCACTACTTTTTACCGATTTCATTGCGACTTGCATAGACTTCTGTTACATAAAGTCATGAACCACAATGAAATTGGCAGTGCAAATCGCACTGATGTGCAGCTTTCAATTTGCGCTAAAGTTTCCAGTGAATGAATGCCTACAAATACCGTCAGCCATTGTGGCTAACGGCTTGCAGTTTTCAATTAGCTGCGAGGGCGCTGGTGAGTGTCCTTGTAGTTCATTGATTCCTCCTACGCTCATATAACTTCCTGCCCGTACAGGGTACGGGTCCACAGCTATATTGAGAATCTGCAGGAGCTGGACATTGCACCCCGAGATCTGCTGATTAGAAAAAAAAATAATAATTGCACATTTTTCTAAAATGTGAACTCTTTTAATCATGAGGCATGTGTCATGGCACTTCACAGGTTACTGCACTTCACAGGTCTCTGCAGCTACAGCAATGATCGTGAGCCTTTTTTTTTTTTGCCGGTGATTACCTACAAAGTAAACATGATGCGAGTGGTTATACAGACGCTGCATCACTTTTACAGGCCACTCCTGAGCAATCTTGGAACCTGGTACTGCCGCCGGTCAAATTGGTGAAGCACTGCGAGGGGAGGAAGATACATCTGTACTTACCTCCCCCTTGTGATTTAAGAAAGGCAAGGAAATGGGGAAGACTAGCCTCAGACCTCATGTGTAACTCTAAACGACTAACCCGTAAAGGCTTTCAAAGCGTCGGCTATGGAGATTTTTAAAATAAAACAAAAAACAGCACCAGCAGCATAAATAAATTAGCAACAAAAGTTCATAAAGTTCATATAATAAATATAATTCTTGATGGAAAAAAAAACAACATTTCCACTTCCGGACCGCCTGCCGTCGATATACATTGGTCCTTTGATGTTAAATACTGTTGTTATGGCAGCAGATAGCTGCCATAACCCGGGTATTTTTCTCAACGGTGGGTGGTCCGCTTTGGGATAAAAGTAGTCTCCGCAGTGGATTTGCCACGTGATCACTTTTATCGGTGATGGGAGAAGTGCCCTCCCCCTCCTGTCGCGTCCTGGTCATCTCCACCACTTACTGGATCCGTCGGTAGCAGTGGAGACCATCCAATCCTTTCCCCTGATGTGCAGGAAGTTGAGTGAGGGCATTATAGCCCCCACTCGACTCTATGCCGTTGGAGGACCGCAGCGACGTCAAACATCACTTCCACCCTCCGGCCTTAACCACATCAGCCCCGGAAGGATTTCCCACTGTAGGACCAGAGCACTTTTTGCGATTTGGCACTGTGTCGCTTTAACTGACAATTGCGCGGTCTACGATGTTGTACCCAAACAAAATTTGGTGGTATTTTGTCACCACTGCGTCATTTCTGATCGCCGCTATAAACAAAGAAAGAGCGACAATTCTGCAAAAAAAAAACAATATTTCTTACTTTTTGCTAAAATACAAATCCAAAAAATATATTAAAAAATAAATGTATTCATCGGTTTTGGCCGATTTCTAGTCATATTTTTGGTAAATAAAATCGCAACCGGCGTTTATTGATTGGTTTGCGCAAAAGTTGCCACGTTTAAGGATGATAATTCATTTCTGGGGTTTTTATTTTTTCTTTATTTGTTTTTACTAGTAATGGCGGCGATCTGCGATTTTTTAGCGGTACTGTGATATTGCGGCGGACATGTTGGACCGCTTTGACACTTTTTTGGGACCATTGGCATTTATATAGCAATCAGTGCTATAAAAATGCACTGATAGTAAATGCCATTGGCAGCAAAGGGGTTAACTGTGTTCCCTAGGCGTGTTCTTAACTGTGAGGGGGCTGGACTTCCTTGGGCATAAGAGATCTAACTGATCCCAGTGACAGGGATCAGTAGATCTCTTATGTCCCCACTGACAGAGCGGGGAACCATCGTGTTTACATCAGCGGTTCCCCGTTCTTTCACTCTGGCAGCTCATCGCGGCTTGCCGGCGGACACCAGGTCCCCCTGAGCCACGGGCACACTCCTAGCCCCCTAGCTGCGCATCCGCGGGACAGCGCCACACTGCCGCAGTAAATACACTGCGCGCGGTGGGGAACTGGTTAAAGGGACAGTTTTTTTAAAGAAAAAAATACTTTTTTTTTTTTCTTTACATTTGCTTTTAAAGTGGATGAAAACTCGGGAAAAAAAAAAAAGATTCTGCCTGGTGGAGTATAGCATGTCATGTCATCTGTGCCCAGTCTTGCCGCAAAGCGTTAATTCAACTTTGAGTAATGACCTTAAACTTTTTCAGGAAGATAAAGTCCGACTAACAGGGAAATAAGCAGACAATCAGCCCCGTGCTCTGTGAGTGACAAGCGATTTGCTTATCTCCTTCACGGAGCAGAGAAAGTTTTACACTCCCCTCTCCCTCACTCCTCAATGTCTCAGTATAGAGGTGGGTGGGGAGGCTTGTGACATCACAACTCCACCCACCGAGCTCCAGCAAACAGAGCCACCCACGGATTTTAGGGTTTTACAGAGCTGCAAGTGCTTACAGGAAGGACATTTGCAAGGTAGGGATAGATGCAGGAGGCTTGCATGTATATATACATTAATACTGTGCCATTCGTTTATACTGGGTGGGTGGTGGGTTTACACTTTAAGTGTAAATGTGAGATCTGAGTTCTATTTGACCCCAGATCTCACACTAATGAGGTCCTGTCATGCTTCTTTTCTATTGCAAGGGATGTTTACATTCCTTGTTATAGGAATAAACGTAATACAATTTTTTTTTTTTTTAAAGGACAGTGCAAAAATGAAAAGTAAAATAAATGAGAAAAAAATTGAAAGCCCCCCCCCCCATCCCTCCGAGCCCGCGCGTACGTCAGTCGCGCCCACATATGAAACCGGTGTTCAAACCACACATGCGAGGTATTGCTGCGATCGTTAGAGCAAGAGCAATAATTCTAGCACTAGTACTGGTAACCTGTAGACATTTTTAAATGTTGCCTTTGGAGATTTTTAAGTGCCAAAGTTTGTCACCATTCCACGAGCGGGCGCAATTTTGAAGCATGACATGTTGGGTATCAATTTACTTGGCGTAACATTATCTTTTACATTAGAGAAAAAAATTGGGCTATCTTTTCTGTTTTTTTAACACAAAAAATTGTATTTTTTCTAAACAAATTGCGTTTGTAATGCCGATGCGCAAATACGGTGTGACATAAAGTATTACAATGTCCGCCATTTTATTCTCTAGGGCGTATGAAAAAATATATATAATGTTTGGGGGTTCCAAGTCAATTTTAAACAATAAAAAAAATGTTTAAAGTGTACAATTTCTTTAAAACTGTACTCGACAACAGCTTTAAAAGGTTTGTAAACCCTCCCTGTTTTTCACTTTAATGCATTCTATGCATTAAGGGGTAAAACCTCTTTTTTTTGCAGCAGCCCCCCAGAGTTCCCATTTACCTGAGCCCGATTGTTCCCGTGTCGGGGATGAGCCTAGCAGCTCCAGCTGCAGGCTCCAGTCCTCATTGGATAGATTGACAACAGCGGGAGCCATTGGCTCCCCTGCTATCAATCAAGTCCAGTGACGCAGGGGGGGCGGGGCAGAGTCCTGTTTCCTGTTTCAATGGACGCAGCAACAGGACTCGGGGGGCGCACGCGCGCATGGGTGCCCCCATGGAGAGTGCTTCCCCAACTGGGCACTCGATGCGGGGAGGAGCCAGGAACACCGCAGAGGAACCCCAAAAGAGGAGGATCGGGGCTACTCTGTGCAAAACCCTTGCACAGAGGAGGTAAGTATGACATCATTATTTTAAGAAAAAAAAGCGAACCTTTAGTATCGCTTTAAATGCACAATAGAATACATACGTTCTGTTCAGCCAGCTGTGTAACCCAGCCGAAGAGCAGGGCCATTGCTGGAACCTCTGCTGCAGCAGTATAGCATAGCTGTACTCTAGTCACATTTGTGCAATAACAAGTATGTTGATATTTTATTGGCATTTGTTTTATTTTATTTCAGGAACAGAACCCTGGCCGTTCTATTTCATCAATGGCTTTCTCAACTTTAATGTAGTCTTCATTTTGGCCCTGTTAGCTTTGCCCCTGACATGGCTGATGGAGTACCTTTTGCAGAAAATTAACAGTAAGTGATTGTCAAACCTTAGGCTTTATTTTGTTTCTTGTGGTTGATGTCATTCTAGAATTTTTCATGAGGGTCACCTAGTATTCATCAACTTTATGGACTCTTGGGCTACCTGAACTCTGGTGCACATCACACACTTGGCAGCATTGAAAATGTATACATTGCATATTCCTGTACACAAAGTGATGCTTTGAAGAATATGCAACTCCAAAAACTAAACTGTAATATATTGTTGCATACCAGTCCTTGGATGTGATGACTGCATTTGTTTTCTTTTCTCAGATGTTTTCTTTTTTTTTTCCATGGTGATTTTGCCAGTTACATACCTCCTATCCCAGCATTACAAAGCTCACTCATTGCATGGTTATCTATAAAGGAGCATCATTCTCACCATATGACAGGAAGTGTTAGGATTACAAAACACCTTTCTTTCTCCCCTTCTTTTTACATGTGGTGGTTCTGTAGTACGCAAAGACAACTGAGAACAATTCTAATTGATAAAGACACAGTCAGAACTCTCTGACTGTGCCTGACGGGATGTTATCCATTTTAATATTTCTGGTAGAAGCAAGCGGAATCTTTACACAAAATGAACAGATATAAGAAAGCACTTAATTGTAAGTTAATTTATTAACTCCGGCTTAACACATACAGCGGCAAGAAAATTATGTGAACCCCTTGGGATTTTTTTTTTTTTGCAGTAATTTGCTTGTTGGCGGGGTCAGCCATGAGACCTGCTATGGCGGCGCAATCTCTTACCGAATGTGCGACTGAGTTGCACAACGAGTTGAGCTACGGGAGGTCATTTGAGGCGGCGCAGCGAGCAGAGCATCTGATAGAGGGTCTTCGGTACCTGTGTGATGCAGCTTTGGACCTACTTCCCATGTTGTCTAAAATGTCTGTTTTCGCAGTCATTATCAGACGGGTGCTGTGGTTACTCTGTTGGTCGGGTGACCATGCATCTAAGAAGGGTCTCACAGATTTCCCATTTCAGGGCGGTCGACTCTTTGGGGCACAATTGGATGAAATCATTAAGGATTTCATTGGAGGGAAGAGTACTTTTCTCCTGAAGCCCAGACGGCTGGAGTTCCGCCGTAAGAAGGGTCCTACTTCTTTGAGTCAGAAGAGGTTTTTTTCGTGCGCCCGGTGCAGCGGGCAAGGGTTCAAGGCCCGGCATGTCTACCTCGGGGTCCGGTAAACGGCCCTGGCAGCACAAGCGCGAAAAGGCGGAGGATAAGTCCTCCACCGCATGATGGGTTGCCCCCACTCGATTCTCGGGTGGGGGGACATCTTCTGGGGTTCACAGACAGGTGGACAGCCCGCATTTCCGACCGGTGGGTGCAGGAAGTGGTGTCCTCCGGGTACAGGATAGAGTTCAGCACTCTACCCCCAGACATGTTCTTCCCATCGAACTTGAGACTCCCTCAGGGGCGTCGGGAGGCTCTCCTAGAGGCTGTTCAGACGCACTCTGAGCAAGGGGTAATTGTGCCAGTACCTCCGCTGGATGGGTTCCGCGGCTTCTATTCAAATCTTTTTGTGGTACCCAAAAAGGGTGGAGTCAGGCCAGTTCTGGACTTAAAAGCGCTAAACCTCTTTGTGAAGGCGCAAAAATTCAGAATGGAATCTGTCCATTCGGTCGTGGCCACCCTGCACCAAGGGGACTTCATGGCGTCTCTGGATATCAGGGACGCGTACCTCCATGTTCCCATTTGTCTCCGACACCAACGTTTCCTGCGCTTTGCGGTGGGAGATCTACATTACCAATTTGTGGCACTTCCCTTCGGTCTGGCCTCGGCTCCTCGGGTGTTCACCAAACTGGTGGCCCCCGTGCTGGCGCTATTGAGGCATTGCGATGGTAGCATACCTCGACGACTTACTCCTGTGAGCGGAGTCTGCTTCAGCCCTGGAGGAGAATGCGGCTATCACCATGGCCTCATTGAAAGACTTTGGCTGGCTGATCAACCTGCAGAAGTTGACGTTGACCCCGTCCTGTCCACTGGAATATCTGGGTCTGATTCTGGACACTGAGCAGGCGAAAGTGTTCTCGCCGCCAGCCAAGTTACTAACACTGCAAGCAGCGGTGCGAACCCTGCTGTCACGCCAGTGGTCCTCCTTACGGTTCTGTATGCGGGTGTTGGGGCTCATGGTTTCAGCCTTCGAGGCGATACCTTACGCCCAGAGTCACACTCGGCTCCTGCAGCGAGCGATTCTGTCACGGTGGGACAAGTCTCCGCTGTCCCTGGACCAGCTGATCAGATTGGATCATCAGACCAGAGGATCGTTGACCTGATGGCTTCGGGCCCCGGGTCTCACGTTGGGGGAAGTCTTTCCTCCCCCTGAATTGATCGATTGTCATGACGGACGCCAGCCTATCAGGCTAGGGGGGTGGTCCCAGGCAGCTGTCTGCTCAGGGCCGTTGGTCGGCACAGGAATCCCGCCTTCCGATAAATGTGCTGGAGCTGAGGGCAATCATGCTCTGCCTCTCCCTCTGGACGGTAAGGCTGCACGCTACCCGGTTAGGATTCAGTCGGACAACTCCACGGCTGTGGCGTACGTGAACCATCAGGGCGGAACGAGGAGCTCGGCAGCGGCTCTCATTCTGCGGTGGGCAGAACTTCATGTGCCGGCAATCTCCGCCATTTACATTCCGGGCGTAGAAAATTGGCAGGTGGACTTTCTCAGTCGCCAGGCGCTGGATCAGGGGGAATGGTCCCTACATCCAGAGGTGTTCCGCCAGATTTGCCACAAGTGGGGCACGCCAGACGTGGACCTCATGGCGTCCAGGTTCAATCACAAGGTGCAGACCTTCGTGTGCAGAACAAGGGACCCGTTGGCAGCCGCCACGGACGCGTTGGTAGCGCCTTGGGGTCGGTATCGGCTCCTGTACGCCTTCCCTCCCATCAAGCTTCTACCATGGCTACTGCGCATGGGTAGAAGCGGAGGGAATCCCGACAATCCTGGTAGCTTCGGATTGGCCTCTGCGCCCTTGGTACGCCGACGTGGTGCGGATGGTGACAGATGTTCCCTGGCGTCTGCTGCTGCGAGAAGATCTGCTGTCACAGGGACCCATCCTGCACCCTGCTTTACCCTCGCTGGCTTTGACGGCTTGGCTATTGAGTCCCAGGTGCTGAGGGAAAGAGGTGTCTCTGACTCTGTGATCCCTACCATGCTTAAGGCGCGCAAGTGTACTTCGCACAAGATTCATCATCGCACCTGGAAGGCCTATATTGCCTGGTGCGAGGCGGGGGGTTGAAACCCCCGCTCTTACGTTGTGTCCCGGGTGCTGGCTTTTTTGCAGCAGGGCCTGGATAACAAGTTGGCATTGAGTACTCTCAAGGGTCAGATTTTGGCTCTGGCGATTCTCTTTCAACGGCCTTTGGTGTCACATTCGTTGATACGTACATTTGTACAGGGTGTACGCCATGTGGCTCTTCAGATAAGGTCACCTTTGGCACCGTGGGATTTGAATTTGGTACTTTCTGTACTGCAGAAACCGCCATATGAGAAAATCAGGGATATTCCCCTACAATTGCTGTCGCAAAAAGTGGCTTTCTTGGTGGCCATTACATCCTCTAGGCGGGTGTCTGAGTTGGCAGCATTGTCCTGTAAGTCTCCTTACTTGGTCCTTCATAAGGACAAGGCAGTCTTGCGACCTTCCCCTTTGTTTCTACCGTAGGTGGTCTCCTGTTTTCACATTAATGAGGATATAGTTCTCCCTTCATTATGTCCGCACCCGTCGCATCCCAAGGAATTTGAGTTACATTCTTTGGATGTTGTGAGGGCTTTGTGGGTGTACTTGGTGGCTACAGCTTCTTTTCGGGAAGTCTGGTGCGTTGTTTGTGCTGACGGATGGTCCGCGCAAAGGATTGGCGGCCTCGTCGGCTACTGTTTCCCGTTGGATCAGACAGACCGTGACCCATGCGTATACTGTTCAGGGCAAGGTACCCCCTTTTCCAGTCACGGCTCATTCCACCAGGGCAGTTAGCACTTCCTGGGCTTTCAGACACCAGGCTTCGGTGTCACAGGTGTGCAAGGCGGCTACTTGGGCCTCAGTGCACACGTTTACTATGTTTTACAGAGTAGATACTTCAGCATCCATGGATGCTGCCTTTGGCCGCAAAGTTTTGCAGGCGGCGGTGTAGGCGTGGCTGGCGCCTCCTGAGAGGTCTCTGTTGGGTACAATTGTTGTTTACCCACCCCTCTTGACTGACACAGCTTTGGGACATCCCCACTTGTCAAATGAAGGGCTGCATCTGTCAGTGAACATGAGAGAAAAAGGGATTTTATTAAAACTCACGGTAAAATCCTTTTCTCTGAGTTCACTGACAGACGCAGCACCCACCCCTCTGTGTTGCGTTTGTACGGCTTGTAATGAACCGATATGCTATACAGAGCAGGGGGTTATATGCTGGAGTGAGGACGGCCCCCTGGGAGGGGTCAGCTTGCTTTCTTTCTATTTGCCTAGTCTACTCCTGGTAGGATGTGCATAAACCCACTTGTCAAATGAAGGGCTGCGTCTGTCAGTGAACTCAGAGAAAAGGATTTTACGGTAAGTTTTAATAAAATCCCTTTTTTTCTTTTTTAGTTTTGGATAGAATGGAGAGGGATTAGAATACCTGTCCAGTTTTTATTGCCATCTGTGACATCATTAGGGAGATTAACCCTCTCCATTTGTCATGTTAACTGCTATCATCGAAAGTAAAAGAATACCTCTGCAGTTTGGGTTGACACCAGAACAGAAATAGAGGGGAGCTCCTCCAATGGGGACATTCATTCTGGTGACAAACCGGGATTCCCTTACTTTGGAGGGATTTTTTCTCACTTCTTCTTTTGGCTATGGAACATGAATTGAAGGGAAATCTTCCCAATGGGAAACAAATGGCAAAAAAACATACAGGGGTTATAATCCTCCCTGAAAAAAAGTTTTCTCCTACGTTCACTGACAGACGCAGTTCTTCATGACTTTGTGGGGTTTTATGTTCGTCCTACCAGGAGTTAACTAGGCAGGGAAAAGAAATCAGCTGGCCCCTCCCCTGGGGGCCGTCCTCTTTTCCTACATTAAAACCCCCCTCACAGAGGAGCTCTCCAGTTTCAATGCCTAGTTTGCAAGGAGTTGACCTGGCTTCCCTATAGGGAACTGTGGTCCTATTGTGACCATTTTCTTTTTTATTTTAATTTTTCTTTTTTCTGCTATCAAGAAGCCGGTCGGGGCATCGAGAGTCTTGGTGCTCTGTACTTTCCCCGACCTGGCCAACATGATGCGAAGCCGGCCCCAACACAGGGACCCGCCGCATCTTACCCGTTCCGTGCGGGTGGCCCGGGGCGTAATCCCCCATATTGGTCCCCTTCCCGATTCGTTCGACAGGGTGACCCTGGGCCTGCAGCGTACCCCCCGCCGAGGGTGGAAAGTCTGCATCCAGGTGGCTACCGTGGCGTCGGACTGGTAAGTGAGCGCCCTGCCTTCCTCCCCACATGGGGAGTGAAGAGGGCCCGACGTCCAAAAATGCAATTTTTTTCACTGCTCCTGTAGTTGTCCAGGGTAGCCACCGGTGGGAATCGGCCTCTCATCTTGCCCCCTGCCACCCCCGCCCTCACCCCTCTCCCCAGCGCTGTACCTTCGTTCAGCCTTCTTGTCCAGCATCGCCATGCGGTCTTTCGGCCTCCATTTTGCGCCGGACCGCCGCCATTTTGCCGTAGCCGTGGACATTTTCAGTCTATGGGGCTTTCCCTCTAGCGCTCGGAGCGGCCATAATCGGTACTGCATGTTGCCTGCGAGGTGTGCTCACCCTCTAGTGCTTCCTGGCGGCCATCTTCCCTGCATGCTCTGCATTCTACACGTGGGCAGCTTCTTCTTCTCTCTGAAAACGGCGACTGACAGAGGCAGTTCTTCTGAGCGATCGGCGCTATCAGGCAGCAAAACAGCAAGTATAGCTGGGCTCCCTCTGGGCTGGTGGCGGTGGGGTGCTGTCCTCTGGATCCTGTGGGTGTGTGGCTGTGTGCGGGGCGTCCCTTCCTTCCATCCATCCATCCATCCATCCATCCCTGTAATGGCTGATCTCACTGCTGAACCTACTGAGGTGGCTTCAGCTGCCATGCAGTCTGACCAAGGGGCTTTTCTCTCCCAGCTGCGGGATGTCCTTGCTGAGTTTCTTCCGCGTGGGGATGCCGCTCCGCGGGCCCCCAGGAAGCGCCCCCCCATCGGGGGAAGATTCTGAGCCGGAGGTGGCTTCAGGGGTCTTAGGGACCCCGGGGGACCTGTCTGATGAGGAAACGGATGGGGACTGAGGACCAAGAGCCTGTGACTGACCAGGACAATGTGCTGGTAGCCACCATTATCGCTGGCATTCGCACCACGTTGCAGTTGGATCAAACAGGCGAAACGCGGGCTGCCTATGTGTGCGGGTCTGTAGGCCCCCCAAGTCCTATACTTACAATGAATTTTTTGACCATTTCCTATACCGTGAATGGCAACAACCACGCCGTTCCCCCTCACTGACTGCACGTTTTTCTGAACGCTATCCCTTTGAAGAGAGTTTTCTGAAGATATGGGAATCTCCTGCGGTGGATCCGCCTATTGCACGCCTTACTAAGGCGACTACCATTCCTATGGAAGGGACTCCTTCCTTTAAGGATCCTGCGGATAGAAGAACAGAGGCACTTCTGAAGTCCTTGTTTTTGAATGCGACCTACCTTGGCTGCGGCCATGGTAGCGCAGTACCTTTCGGAGTGCATGAAGGAACTTAAGTCGGACCTGACTGAAGGTCGCCTCATGGAGGCACCGCAGAAGGCTGAGTTTTTATTCCAGGGGATTAATTACCTCTGTGATGCAGCGGTGGACGTTCTGCCCTTGTTGTCCAGAATTTCTATATCGGCCATTAGGCTTCGCAGAACTCTTTGGCTGCGATCCTGGTCGGGTGACCACGCCTCCAAACTAGGTTTGGCTGATATTCCCTTCCAGGGTGGGCGCCTATTTGGCTCACGACTTGACGAAATCATTAAGGATTTCACGGGAGGCAAGAGTACCCTCCTCCCGGAGCCTCGCAGGCGTGAATTTCGCCGTAGACAGGAGCCTTCTACGTCTGGTCAGCGGAAGCCTTTTCGTGCATCAGGCGTGGCAAGCAAGGGAACCCGTCCCAATAAGGTTGCTGCAGGGGCTGAACGCCGACAGTGGCAGCGCAAACCAGGAAAGACGGAAGACAAGTCTTCCTCAGCCTGATGGGTCGCCCCCACCCGATTGTCGGGTGGGGACACGTCTTCGGGGGTTCGCAAACCGGTGGCTGGCTCGCATTTCCGACTGCTGGGTCTGCGAGGTGGTGTCCACCGGGTACAGGATAGAGTTCATCTCTCTAGCCCCAGACAGGTTCTTCTCATCAAATTTAAGCCTCCCACTGGAGCGCAAACAGGCCCTTCTCAGGGCGGTGCAGGCTCTCTCAGATCAGGGAGTGATCGTACCGGTCCCCCAAGGAGAGAGGTTTCGAGGCTTTTACTCGAATCTCTTTGTGGTGCCCAAAAAGGGGGACGGTTTTCGGCCCATCCTGGATCTGAAGGCCCTAAACAAATTTGTCAGGGCACGGAAATTCCGGATGGAGTCCGTTCGGTTGGTTGTGACCGCCCTGCACCAAGGGGAATTCCTGGCATCATTGGACATAAAGGATGCGTACCTTCATGTACCCATCCATCCGCGACAAGCTCTTCCCTTCGGTCTGACCTCCGCGCCCCGGGTGTTCACGAAGTTACTGGCCCCGGTGTTGGCGTTGCTGCGGCAGAGGGGCATTGCCATAGTGGCTTACCTGGACGATCTGCTCCTGCGAGCGGATTCTGTCTCTGCCCTGGAGGAGAATGTGAGCATCGCAATGGTCTCATTGCGGGACTTCGGATGGTTACTCAACCTGCAGAAGTCGTCGGTGTCTCCTTCCTGCCGTCTGGAGTACTTGGGTCTCATTCTGGACACGAACCAAGCGAAGGTATTTCTCCCTCCGACAAAGCTACAAAGCTTACAGTCGGCTGTGCGCACCCTACTATCACGCCGCCAGTCTTCTTTGCGGTTCTATATGAGGGTGCTGGGGCTCATGGTCTCGTCGTTCGAGGTGATACCTTTTGCCCAGAGTCACACTCGTTTGCTCCAACGAGCAATTCTGGTTCAATGGGACAAGTCCCACCGGTCCTTGGATCTTCTGATCCGGCTGGGCCCTCAGACCAGTGCGTCCCTCACTTGGTAGTTGCGGGACTCGGCCCTCACTCGAGGGAAGTCGTTCCTTCCCATTCAATGGACGGTGATCACCACGGACGCCAGTCTGACGGGTTGGGGCGGAGTCCTGGAGCAGTTATCAGCTCAGGGTCGTTGGTCGGCCCAGGAGGCCTGTCTACCAATCAATGTGCTGGAGCTGAGAGCGATCAGACTGTGTCTTTCTCATTGGACGAGGAAATTGCAAGGCCGCCCGATTCGTATTCAGTCGGACAATGCCATGGCGGTGGCGTATGTGAATCATCAGGGCGGCACTCGGAGCCCAGCGGCGGCTGCGGAGGCAGCCCTGATTCTGCATTGGGCGGAACTCCATGTTCCGGCGATTTCTGCGGTTTACATCCCAGGTGTGGAGAACTGGCAGGCGGACTTTCTCAGTCGCTAGAAGCGGGACCAGGGGGAGTGGTCCCTTCACCCGGAGGTGTTCAGTCAGATTTGCCACAGGTGGGGGACACCAGATGTGGATCTCATGGCGTCCAGGTTCAATCACAAGGTGAGAAACTTTGTGTCCAGGACGAAGGATCTGTTGGCAGTGGCCACGGATGCCCTGGTGGCTCCCTGGAGCCGTTATCGCCTCCTGTACACTTTTCCTCCCATACGTCTGCTTCCGAGATTGGTGCGCAGAATAGCGATGGAAGGAATTCCGACCATTCTGGTGGCCCCGGATTGGCCTCGGCGCACTTGGTACGCCGACGTGGTGCAAATGGTGGCAGACGCCCCCTGGCGGCTTCCGATGCGAGACGACCTCCTGTCTCAAGGACCCATCTTGCACCCTGCTTTACCCTCGCTGGCTTTGACGGCTTGGCTATTGAGTCCCAGGTGCTGAGGGATAGAGGAGTGGCCGACTCCGTGATCCCCACCTTATTGAAAGCTCGCAAGTGCACCTCTCGCAAGATTTATCACCGTACCTGGAAGGCTTACATTGCTTGGTGCGAGGCGGAGGGCTACAACCCTCGCTCGTTTGTAGTCTCCAGGGTGCTGACTTTTCTTCAGCAGGGTCTGACTAAGCAGTTGGCTTTGAGTACTCTTAAGGGCCAGATATCGGCCTTAGCCATACTTTTCAGAGACCTTTGGCTTCGCACTCTCTGTTTCGTACCTTTGTACAAGGTGTGCGACATGTGGCGCCTCGGGTGAGATCCCCGAAGGCCCCATGGGATCTGAATCTGGTGCTTTCTGTTCTTCAAAAACCACCTTATGAAAAGATCAGGGAGATCCCCTTACAACTTCTGTCGCAGAAGGTGGCCTTTTTGGTTGCCATCACTTCTGCCAGACGAGTGTCAGAATCGGCTGCCCTATCGTGCAGTCTCCTTATTTGGTGATACAGAAGGATAAGGCGATCTTGCGACCCCTTCCTTCTTTTCTTCCAAAGGTAGTCTCTTCTTTTCATATCAATGAAGATATTGTTCTACCTTCATTGTGCCCTCGTCCATTGCACCCCAAGGAATTCGAGTTGCATGCCTTGGACGTAGTTAGGGCCTTACGGGTGTATTTGGCTGCTACAGCTTCCTTTCGTAAAGCTGACGCCTTGTTTGTTTTGCCAGAAGGGCCGCGCAAAGGTCTGGCGGCTTCTTCGGCTACGATTTCTCAGTGGATTAGAAAAACCGTGACCCATGGGTATTCTGTTCGGGGCAAGGTTCCCCCTTTTCCGGTCACGGCTCATTCTACCCGGGCGGTTAGTACTTCCTGGGCCTTCAGACACCAGGCCTCGGTGTCACAGGTGTGCAATGTGGCCATTTGGGCCTCGGTTCACACTTTCACTAAGTTTTACAAAGTTGATGTGTTTGCATCTTCGGATGCTGCTTTTGGCCGCAAAGTTCTGCAGGCGGCAGTGTAGGCGCGTCTGGCGCCTCCTCAGAGGTTCAGTTGGGTACAGTTGTTTGCGTTTACCCACCCCTCTTTTTTTGACACAGCTTGGGGACGTCCCCACAAAGTCATGAAGAACTGCGTCTGGTCAGTGAACGTAGGAGAAAAAGGGATTTTATTAAAACTTACCGTAAAATCCTTTTCTCCGAGTTCACTGACAGACGCAGCACCCACCCCTCTGGGCTCTGTTTTGGTACGGCTTGTGTACAAACTGGAGAGCTCCTCTGTGAGGGGGGTTTTAATGTAGGAAAAGAGGACGGCCCCCAGGGGAGGGGCTAGCTGATTTCTTTTCCCTGCCTAGTTAACTCCTGGTAGGACGAACATAAAACCCCACAAAGTCATGAAGAACTGCGTCTGTCAGTGAACTCGGAGAAAAGGATTTTACGGTAAGTTTTAATAAAATCCCTTTTTGTCTTTAGTTACACTTAAGGGTCCTTTCACACGAGCGGAGCTCAGCGGGGATCCATCCGTTTATCCCCGCTGAGCCAGTGGATCTGTGCAGAGACTGTCCTGTTACAGCTCCATTCTGCTCTATGGAGAATCGGAAGAACATGGACCGTCTGTCCATGTTCATCCGATCCGCCAGACGGATGGAAAATAGGGTTTCCATCCGTCTGTTTTTGGCGGATCGAGTGTCAGCGGACATGTCACCGCTGACATCTGTCGCTCCATAGAGAGCAATGGAGTGTCCGGGTCCGCCTGTCAGTTTTTCAGACGGACCCCGACAAACGATCCGCCCGTGTGAAAGGGGCCTAAATGTTTGCTTTACTTTCAGACATAACAGACTGAAAGGGAGTGCATGTGTGAAGTTTATTGTTAGAAATCACACATATGTTAAGGGCTGTTAAAGAACCTGAACACAGATTCCAAGGTTTTTTTTCCCCTTTCAAAGTAACATCAAAGGTGTGCCCTTGCAGTGCATTA
Source organism: Glandirana rugosa (assembly GCA_018402905.1). Classification (NCBI taxonomy): domain Eukaryota; kingdom Metazoa; phylum Chordata; class Amphibia; order Anura; family Ranidae; genus Glandirana; species Glandirana rugosa. Next base: position 356,555 of record BLSH010472946.1, on the reverse strand, counting down.
AAATACTACTAAATGCAACATACATATTTTTAGTAAATCCTCATATAAATACCTGAAAGTTACACATGGTAATAAACATAGTAACTGAAATGATTATTTTCCTACCATATAGCGACAATTGTGGTCTGTAATCCTCTTTCCATTCCTTCCTTGCTATACGCTACTAGCGATGATGGGAGGAGTCCTTTCAGTGAAATAGCTTGTCTATCTCTCAGTCCTCCAGCCTTCTATCATGCTCAGTCTATTTTACATAACACACACCCATCTGCCAATCAATAGCTGGGTGTGTGCTATGTAAAACAGCATAAGTCAGTACAGGTTCATTTTCACACAGATGTGTCTAGTAATCTGTGTGCTTCTTCCTGCCTGCTTTCCTATGATAAACTGGCAGAAGAGAAGCCTAGCTAGGAGCTAGAGCAGTGGGTGGGCAAAGGCAGGACATAGATGGGAGTGGGCGGGGCTTCACAGGCTGATTGTGGCCAGAGCCTAATCCGGACTTCTGTGTATAATAGAATTACGTTTCTGCAGAGAGATAGACGCAAATGGGGACAACAGGTGTTCAACACAGTCATTTCGAAAACCAGGAAGTAAAGTTTTCACCTCATTATAAGTGCACATGAGAGCTGGGGACAAGGTAGATATCTCAACATCCTTACTGCTTTTTGCAAAACAATCAGTGACATGTTTAACAGACTGTATAGGTGCATAACATATTGATTTCTTCATTTTGACCATAGTTGCACTTTAAGTGTACCAATCTGATCTGCAGTGCATATGCACAAAACAGACTATTAGTATATGTAGATGTCATATACAGGTAGTATAATGTATGGAACAGTTATCACTTAGAGTTGCCATCATGTGGTGAATGAAAATAGAATGAGCAAATAGATTCACTACTCTTATAAAGTGGAAATACTAGGAATCCCACAGAATCTAGTGTTGTGTATTTTCCATGAAAATACACAACACTAGATTCTTTGGGGGTTCCAAAGAATCACAAGTGTGTTTCTTTGAAAAAGCAATATGTTAGCATGGCATAAATGTAACAGCTTTTTTGGGATGTTTTATATGCTTTAAGAATGCAATGCTAACAACTTTGTGTTCTTGCTCCAGCAGTTCAGAATCTTGGGAGTCCATACTGGCTAACGCTGGCTCCAATGTATATTTGGATTTTGATTTTCTTCACAAGGCCTCATAAGGAGGAGAGATTTCTTTTCCCCATTTATCCATTGATCTGCTTGTGTGGGGCAGTGGCTCTTGCTGCGTTTCTTTAGAGAGGAGGAATACTCCGGAACACTTCTTTTAGTTTTAGGTTTATATGTAACCTCGGTCGCAATCGGTCATACCTGAGGGTTCTAAGACTTGACGACCTCGTTCTTGTGTTTCAACAATCGTAACGTAAGAATTTCGTATATTTTGTAGGGTTTTTTCGACAATGTAAATACGGTACGATTGTATAACGAAAAAGTTTCTTTGTGTGAACACTAAGAAACCTTGGGGGTTTCTTAGATCACAACACATAAAAGTACCTTTTATGTGTTGTGATCTAAGACACCCTAAGGATCATAAAGGTGAAATATTCTCATCACTTAGA
>BLSH010472946.1:343071-354641 GCA_018402905.1 Glandirana rugosa | reverse complement strand
CCTCTCCTCCTTCCTTCACTGCCAGGCCAATTAGAAAGCACAGATCGCTTCGTGCATGCGCAGTAGGGAGCCCTGCTTTAAAGTATATGTTCGCCCCCTTTCACATTGATTTGGTGTGCTTCTCCTGCAGTGTGGGTGCAGTGCAGTGTACCTCCAGTTTTTCGTGTGGATTAGCTGCCCTTTGATGTAGACTTCTATTATGTCCCACGGTTTTGGTGCACTGAAAGCGCACCAAAAATTCTGCAGTAGGAGAAGCTCCTCCTGGGGTTACTCTGTGAATATACACAGATTGTATAGGCAGCTTCTGGAGGCATCCGGACTCTGGGTAGTCCTAATAGATTACAGTCTGTGGAGGAGAGGCTGCTCCTGTCTTTTGGACTTGGCCGTATTTGGCTGTTGGTGGTTGTTGTATGGTGGACGATCAGTGCAATGCAACCCTGTGGAAGTTCCATCCTTCCTATGCCCGCTGACCTATAATCGCCTGAGATTATAAACTAAAGTAACAACTTAAGCCAGCTCCCATGTGCCCACAAGTATATGGGGAGTACACTACTTGATTTAATTGGTGACGCTTATATCCCGTTAGGGAATTGTTTTCTATGCACGTGTTAGATAGTGAGACCTGTTTTTCTAAACAACCCCTTTGTGTATCCTGACAAAGCAAACAAGCGAAACGCGTTGACAAACACTGGCTCACTGATGTCACATGGTGTAATCCTATCCATCTACGCCATGTACACTTTATGGATTACCCTATATGCATGTCTTTTTTGATCTAAAATTTCTGCTCTTCGTTTTAATAATGCATAATAAGTGTTTTCGTACCAATAAAATTTATATTTTAGTTAAATACCGTCTATTGTGCCTCTAAAGTCCGATCTAAAGGGCTTTTGCCCTTTCTCTTGTTCTTACTGTTATATATTACGGATGTGGCAATAGGAGTGATTTTTCCTATTTATATATGGAACTTTTGAGTTAGAAAAACGTATTTTGTTAGTAAACAAAGGTTACCCCTTCACACATGCAGTAGACACCTGAGCAACTGGCAAAATTGTAATTGGATTGAATGACGCAGTCTTTCAGGAACACACGGAAGTCATTTATTTTAAAGAAAACTTGCACACCACCACCTGCAGGATTTCAAAGAAAATCCATTTTTCTTGGAAATTGCCTGACAACATCTCTCTCGGACTGTTTTACATAGTCAGTATTGATTTATTACCTGGTTGTACCAAGGGCTGAGACAGTGTATTCATGTATAAACAGATTACCTTTGAGCACATTGGCTTCAAGCCAACAGACAAGGAGTCTATGTTTATGTATGTTTGCTGCAAAGCAGTGGGTATATGTTTGTACTCCTTGGGTTACTGGCTCTTTTTTAACCATCTCTGTTAAATGGTGCATTAATAATCTGCTTGGCATTGCATTGTACCATGATGTCAGCACATAATGTGATGAGAGAGAGTTATCAGTACACCAAATGGTGGTTAGGCAAGTAACAATTCAGACACCAAAACGGGATGTGCCCCCTTCCCATTGACCGTGATGTATACATACAAGTGTCATGCAACTATACAATGCTTAGCTCTGCACTGACAATAGATCAGAAGCAGAAAATATCATTTGTTTACAAACTAGCAGGTGCAGATCAGTTTTGATGAGCATGCTTCAAGTATGTCAGTGTTAAACCTAGCCTAGACAGGGCAGTGGGTCCTGCAGTGAGTATTTTGTTCAGATAATGGCATTTTTTCAGATTACTTCACTCTTCATCCTGGGGGGTATAAAGTATAGTGTATTTTTTATGGCGTGTATATTTTTAATTATTAAGCAAGTGTTTATTTTAGATAACAAGTGCACTTTCACTTTAAATAGTTTGTTTGGGCCAAACTAACTATTTCCTTCACTAGAGTGTGCTCTCACTGGGTACGCTGTATAAACTGCTACATGCAGTATACAGCACAATGTTCTGGGTGTGAGACGAGACCTTACTGTCTCACACCTGGAACAAAATAGCATTGGGCTGAGCAGCAATTTGTAGGCAGCTTTGTATTCTATGTGTTGTATCATCGAATACAAAGCTTCCTGTGATTGGCCAATCAGAGGAAGCTTTGTATTCATTGATAGAACTAATTATACTGACATTTATGGCTGTATCAAAGTTGCAGTTTGCAGGATATGAATAGGAAAACCCAGGTATAGAGATGGGCTTTTTAGAGGGAACAATTAATATTTTGTTATACCAAAAAGGGAATGGCGCCCTAAAAAGTGTTGGTGTACAACAATAGCCTGTGTCTCTGCCCCTTTAAATGTGAATAGCCACAAAAATCTAAAGCAATTAAAAAGGAAAGGTGATGGAGCTGACTAGGCTGCTAAATAAATAAGTGCTAGTGAAAGAAAAAAACCGTGCCTGCAAAATATTTCACCCTGCACTATATGTGCGTGCTGTCAACATAAGATAATGCATACACATAAAAAACATGAGCGCACGCGAATCCTGAGAGATCACCATATCTCACAGCGACCGGCCCAAGCATTCACTGGCTCACTTATATCTTGCTGAATACACCTCAGTGGCGGGTCTCTGGCACGGACAAATGTGAGTGAAATCTTTTTATCCTACATTGCTTTTAATCTTAAAAAATGTACTACACTATAAGACTTCCTTCATGGTCTCCTGCGGAGTCCTTCTTACATTGTAGCACCTGTCCATATCCCTCTAGTGGAGAGGAGTGGAGTCTCAGAACACCCCAGGATTTGTGAACATGCTGGTTTTGACCTTCCTGTAAAAAGGGGTCAAAACTTTTTGGTGAGTTGCCACCTTTACTTTTTGGATGAGCACGGGTGGAGCAATCACTTACATTGAGAAACAGGATTCACGTGGTGTTGGGATACCTAAGTAGACATTTATTCACGATACTTATGACACTAATTACTATCTGTGTTTATTATTTATGCCATTTTTGTTGACCCATGTTTTTATGTGTATGCATTATCTTATGTTGGCAGCACGCACATATAGTGCAGGGTGAAATATTTTGAAAGCACGGTTTTTTCTTTCACTAGCACTTATTTATTTAGCAGCCTAGTCAGCGCCATTACCTTTCCTTTTTAATTGCTTTAAATTAATATTTTGTAACAGTCGAAGTGGGGGGTATAAACATACCGTCGCAAAATTACATTTGGTGGACAGTGCTGAATGCGGTACATTTAAGTCAGTGGCTGTCTCTCAACTGTCTGCAATGCATACAGTTGTGGTGCTGTGGTGTGGACTATGGTTAAAACTGTTAGTGAGGAGGTGGTAAAACACCTCCTCGCTGTCTCTCATATGTCCTCCGTAAAGCAATCCAAAAGGCTGCCGCGACTGTAGACAAGGGTTGGCAACCCATCGAATCGCAATCTACTGGTTAATTGTAGGCAGACGACGGGTAAAACGCATTGGACTCCCTGCCTTGCCGACGCTCAAATGCTTCTCCCCTCCCAAGCTACAGAGCATGCAGGGAAGCGATGAGCTCAGGTCTGTGCATTGCTTGAGTTCTCAAGCTGGGAAGCTGGCAAAGCCAATCCTAGACGGCAGAATCTTTCCCAATCCCACAACATACCCCTTGCATACATGCAGCTGCAGGGTGAGGAATGTCTCTGTTACCTATGATTTGCTATTGTCTTTGACAGCTTTTAGGCAGTTTAGCTGGGGGTGGGTATGGGCTCTTGTCCGAACACACCTAAGCTCTTCCCCCAGTGTAGTGCATGGATCCCTACTGACCCCCTTCTTCAGTCCTTCCAAGGTAACAACGTGGGATAGACAAGAGGGGAGGTCCGGCAGGGATTAGCACACCAGAAAAAGTAGAACTGTCACAGCAGCTTCCCTGCACCACTGCTGTACACTGCCCTACATACTACTAAGACCCCATACACACTATTAGATTTTCTGCAGATTTTTGTCTTCAGATTTACCAAAACCATATAATATGAGGTCAAACCTTAAGAGTCTCAATTTGTGTGCAATCAGGCAGGCCCTTGAACTCCATGGTTTTGGTAAATCTGAAGGAAATGTGACAACAAAAGTTAGATAGTGTGTGTGGGGTTTTACACTGGCCAGAACTCAGAGCAGACAGCTGAGCTAGAACTGTGCCCCCAACCCCTCTGTGCTGCGCCCTTCTGACCTGCCAGTACTGTCCCCCCCCCCCCCCCAGTATTGTGCCCTCCTTACCTCCCCTGTGCCGTTCCCTCCTGATCCCCCAGTACTTTGCCCCTCTGATCCCCCCCGCCCTTCAGTGCTTTGCCCTCTTCACCCCACTGTGCTATGCTTTCCTGTTTCCCCTGTACCGACTGTGCCCTCTTAACTCGCCAGCATAGTGCCCTGCAGTAAAAAACATTGTTCTTTTTTCAAAATCGTCGCTCTTTGTTTATAGCGCAAAAAATAAAAACTGCAGAGGTGATCAAATACCCCCAAAAGAAAGCTCTATTTGTGGGGGAAAAAAATGATAAAAATTTTGTTTGGGTACAACGTCGCACGACCGTACAATTGTCATTCAAAATGCAACAGCGCTGAAAGCCGAAAATTGGAATGGGCAGGAGGGGGATTTAAGTGCCCAGTAAGCAAGTGGTTAATATTGTTAAAGATGTTGTTAGTATTTATTTTTGGAAATTAACTCTGCATAAAACATTTAACAGTGTCATTTCATGAGATAATTTACGAGGGCGGTCTTAGGGGTAGGGTAGGGGTTGGGTGGGGCCACTGGTGGCGAGTAGCTCTTAAGGCCTGGCTAGGGGCTAAATATATATACACACACACACACACACACACACACACATATATACCTGCTGGCTGGTACTGCAGGGGGTCCTGCAGATCGTTGCTGCTGGATGGTACTGCTCGCTGGTACTGCTGGGGGTACTGCCAGATTGTACTGCTGGGGGTACTGCTGGCTGGTACTGCTAGATGGTTCTGCCGACTGGTACTGCTGGGGGTACTGCCGAATGGTACTGCTGGGGGTACTGCCGGATGGTACTTCTGGCTGATACTGCTGGAGGTACTGCCGGGTGGTACTGTTGGGGGTACTGCCAGATGGTACTGCTGGCGCTGGCTGGTACTGCTAGATGGTTCTGCCGATTGGTACTGCTGGGGGTACTGCCAGATGGTACTGCTGGGGGTACTGCCGAATGGTACTGCTGGGGGTACTGCCGGATGGTACTGCTGGCTGATACTGCTGGAGGTACTGCCGGGTGGTACTGTTGGGGGTACTGCCGGGTGGTACTGTTGGGGGTACTGCCGGATGGTACTGCTGGGGGTACTGCCGGATGGTACTGCTGGGGGTACTGCCGGATGGTACTGCTGGGGGTACTGCCGGACGGTACTGCTGGGGTTACTGCTGGATTGTACTGCTGGGGGTACTGCCGGCTGGTACTACCGGATGGTACTGCTGGCTGGTACTGCTGGGGGTACTGCCGAATGGTACTGCTAGGTGTACGACATACCTCCCAACAGTCCCTAATTCGGCGGGACAGTCCCGTAATTGGCAGCTCTGTCCCAGGTCCCAGACACCCTCATTCCGGGATAATACAGTGTCCCGGAATTGCCCCTTGGCCGATCTGATGCCCCCTAAAATAGCACTCACATCGCTGCAGTCACTCGCTGTCAGCCTGCGGTGGACCCCTTTTACATTGTTTTAACCATCGCCGTTGGCTCAGTGCCCAAAATGGTTGCTAGCCGCTGCCCGCCTGGTGTCTGGCAACCAGTGATGTCATGAGCAGGAGAGCGGCAGAGGCCCAGCATTCACAGCAGAGGAGGATTTAACTTCCTCCTCCTCCGCGCCTACTGCTTAGCTCCACCCTGCATCTTTTCGCATCCAGCCAGCAGCATGCAAAAGAAACATCCTGACTGCAGTGCACAAAGGGAGAGATACGTTTAGGTAGAAAGGCAAGTTCAATCCAAAGCACTCACTAACATGAGAGATCGGGGTTAAAATCATCAGTCAGCTCTCCCCCAGCAGCCAGTGTTCTGTGCTGTACTGTTAGCACCTCACAGCAGCTCAGAGTGTGTGTCAGCCTGGAGCTAGCAACCCTATCAGTGCAGAGGATGGCCAGCAGATAATTATGCTGGCAGAAGAAGATAGGACACTGACAGATGAGATTACACCCTCAAAGGGATGGAAGGAGGACACATCCTCAGATATCAGGGCAGGGTTCATGCTGGGACTTGTAGAGCTTCACTTTTAGGAGATGTGACCCCCCAAAAGGGAAGGGCTACGTGTCCCAGCATGAACCCCTCAGACCTGAAGATTCAATGCCCCCCCAATTAGTGAAGATTAGCGAAGAACTACAGGTCCCAGCATAAGCCCGTAAAATTTATGGGGTCACACCCTTAATTCTCTGGGGTCCATTCTGGGACCTGCAGTACTTCCATTTGGGGGGGGGGGGGGGCAGTCACATCTTTAGATATCAGGGATTCATGAAGGACTACAGGTCCCAGCATGAATCCCTCAGAGCTGAAGATGTGACGGCCCCTGCATGGGAGGAGTCACATCAGCAGCCAGCGATGGGAGGGGTGCTCACTTGCCTGGGGCTCCGGTGTGGTGGCAGGCTATAGGTGGAAAGTGGCACACTGCATCTGGTTGTAGGCTACGGGTGGAACGCGGCACCCTGCATCTGGTGGCAGGCTATGGGTGGAAAGTGGCACCCTACACCTGGTGGCAGGCTACGGGTGGAAGGTGGCACACTGCATCTGGTTACAGACTTTCGGATGGAAAGTAGCACACTGCATCTGGTGGCAGTCAATGGGTGGCAAGTGGCACACTGCATCTGGTGGCAGGCTACGGGTGAAAAATGGCACACTGCATCTGGCATCAGGAAATGGTGGCAAGTGACACACTACATCTGACGTCAGGCAATGGTTGCAAGTGACACGCTGCATCTGGTGGCAGGCAATGGTTGGCAAGTGGCACACTGCATCTGGTGGCAGGCAATGGTGGCAAGTGGCACACTGCATCTGGTGGCAGGCAATGGTGGCAAGTGACACGCTGCATCTGGGGGCAGGCAACAATGGCAAGTGACAAGCTGCATCTGGGGGCAGGGGACAGTGGCAGGTAACAAGCTGCATCTAGTGTCAGGCAACGGTGGCAAGTGACAAGCTCAGGGTTCCCACTGATTCTACGTCATGGTGAGTTGAGCTATTTCATTATATATTACAATGTAGTACAACACCAGCCCGACAAATCACCCCCGACGCCAAATTCCCCGTCAACCCCAAGACTACATTCCAGAACCAATTAGTGCTAAAGAAATAACAACTGTAAGTGAATCAGACCTAAAATAAAAATAAGATGTCTGTAACCAAGTACAGGAACATAACATGATCAAACTATGATGTTTTCATGAGATGGAATGTAGTTCCAACTAAAACTGCTTCTGATAGCAAGCATTGGGTCTGTGGATACTGACAGATGGGGTATTGTGGCATATGGTCATAAGATTCTGAATGGGGACCTACTATATAAAGTGATTTACCCACCTAATTAAAGAACTATACCTCATTTGTGAGTAATTTTTGAACAAATGTATGTAAGATATGCAGTTTATAGCATATTGTTGACCAGGAATCTCCAAATTGCGGACCTTTGCTAGCCTTTATCCAGCCATTGGGGCACTGTTCCTCCCACTGACACCAATGATGGGTCAATATCCCTCACACTTATAGCAATAATGGGACACTATTCCGTCCACTGACACCAATGATGGGGCACTATTCCTCCCACTGACACCCAACAATGGGTCCCTATTCCTCCCAGTAATACTAATGACGGGGCATTATCCCTCCTCCTACTGACCACAGGCCCTGTGCAACTGAAAACCAAACCACACCTGAGGCATTGTTTACTTTCATTGATGCTGGCTGGGCCTGGGACATTTTCTTTCCCACTGCCCTCAATTCTGGCCCCCAAAAGTCTGAAGGACAGTAAACTGGCCCGTTAGAAAGTTTTGAGACCCTTGTAGACTGATTAACAAAATGTAATTGCTAAGTCCTTGAAAACTCAATTAAAGCTAAAGTGAAACTCTGAGGACAGAAATGTGAGAGCGGACAATGCTGACTTGTTTTAAAAAGATATAATATATGTCCTCAAAGGGGTCCCATTTGTCCCGTTTATGATCATAATCTTGGTTACGCTTTGTAGTCTTCAGTTTTTTGTTTGCCAGTGTCAATCCACCCATAGGCAGCAGTATAATTGAAAATGTAACACTTCTTGTGTCTCTCAATGGACTCCAAAAACTTTACTGTAAGTACAAAAATCCTCTTACTGTGATACAGACTGGCCTTTCTTTGTGTATTCATGAGTTTTGATGGCAATTTAAAAAATAATATTGTTTGTATCGTTCCAGAAATGTTACCATTTCCTATTCCAGCGATATCGTCTGGAACATTACACAGTCTCTTCCAACTGGTTGGCACTTGGTACCGTTTTGCTATTTGGTTTCTTGTCCTTTTCCCGCTCTATAGCCTTGTTCAGAGGTGAGTTCACATGCTTGGTTATATTTAATATATTATACTATATTTGTTCATCGATATATATAACTTTCTGACAGATTTAAATTTGTAGGCAAAAGAAGACTTATTTTAGAGTGGGGATCAGCAACCAGTAGCTCGTGATTTACCAGTAGATCATGGCCAGGTGACTGGTAGATCATGGTCTGGGCTTGCTGACCCGCCATCCCAGAGTATCAGAGTGCAATGCAGAGAGATTACTTGGAGGTGTAGTAGGCAGCATGAGCTGCATAAGCCGATACCTCTCTAGCGCTGGCTCCTGTGCCATGTGGAGCGATACCAACTGCACTCCATCTCTTTTTCCCAGCTAGTGGTCTCCAGAGTGGTGCCAGCAGCAGGAAAGAAGAGATCTTCAGGCCAGTGTGAAGCAATACACTGGGCATAATAGTATAGGGCTGCTTTCACACTGATATGGTGTGGTTTACCCACACTGTAGGTGCAGCGCAGTGTACCTGCAGCTTTCCTGTGGGTTTGCTGTGCTTAGCCATAGACTTCTATTATATTTTGCAGGTGTGGTGTACTTTCTGAATGCATGAGTTTTGGTGTGCTTTCAGAAAGAAAGTGCACCACACCTGCAGGATATAATAGAAGTCTATGGCAAAGTGCAGCTAACCCAGGAAGGTAGATGTGGTGCAGGTGTTAAAGCAGCTTTATAGGGGCTCAGAACAGTAAAGGTTCATTTACATTTGTAGTTGGGGGATGTTAAAACCCCATAGTTGAGATGTGTTTTTACCACCCCTGCCCCAAATGCACCCCCTTTATCTGTAGTGGCCAGGGGTGTACACATGATGCAGCAAGAGTTATATGCACTGTCATGGTTGGTGGGTGTAGCACCTGCCAAGCACGACCTATTCAAGTGAATGAGGCCGCTCTGCAAATGCCCTGCAACATTGTGTAGTACAGTAAACAAAGGGTTAAAACAGGCAGTGTTGTGTTCTCACCATCTGCCTTAACCCCTTGGACCCCACGGAAGCATGCAGCTGTGGGAAGCTTGCAGAGTGGCCCCATTTACTTGAATGGGTCATGTTTGGCAGGCGGCAGCACCCACCAAAAGCAACAGAAGGTTTAATTCCTGCTGTAGCATGTGTACAACTTTTGGCTGCTGCCTCAGCTGCTAAAGGGGGTAAGGATTGGGGCAGTAAATACTAGAATCAAACACAGTTTTACCACCCCCTAACTTTGTGTGAACGAGCCCTAACGGTGCCATTTTGCTTTCAAGTGTAATGGGAGAAAAGGGCCGAAACTGGGGGGGGCAGAAGGGGAACATGCTCCGGGTGACGCATCTAGGGGGGGGGGGGCGCTCCCAGGGGTTCCGTCACCCCCACCCGCACTGGGAAGCACTGCTCTTAGGGTGTCACTACAGCCCGATGAAGTGTAATGGACAGGCAGCGCCCTCTGCATAGTTTGCCAAATACCGGAGATCCAAATAGGAGGGAGACTGCACAGGCGCACTAGTGCTGAATCACTCTGCTCCTCCCATCTGCCAGCATTATAGAAAGGCATTCCAGAGCAACGCATCAGCATTGGAGAGCCTTCGTGGAACTGGAAGGCATTTATTAGGACAAGAAGAGGGGTTTGTGTGCAGAAGGCCCTGGACTAGGAAGTTGGGGTTGGTATGGCAAAGGATTGGGGGGGCAAAGGAGGTCCTGGACTGAGGGGGGGGGGTGCAGAGGAGGCCCAGGGCTGGGGGGTGCGGAGGAGGTCCTGGACTTGAGGGGGCTCAAAGGAGGCCCTGGACTGGGGGGTGCAGTGGGGGCCTTGGGATGATGGGGAGTGCGGAGGAGGCACTAGGCTGGCGGGTGCAGAGGAGGCCCTGGACTGAGGGGGGGTGCAGAGGAGGCCCTGAACTAGAAAAAGGGTTGGTGTGGCAAAGACCCTGGATTAGGAGAGGAGGCCCTGGACAAGGAAGGGGAGTACACAGGAGGCCGTGGGCTGGGAGGTGCAGAGGAGGCCCTGGACTAGAAGGGGAGTGCAGAGGAGGCCTGGAACTAGGGGATGCAGAAGAGGTCCTGGACTAGGAGGGGAGTACACAGGGTGCGGCTCCACTATATTGCCACATACCATTTTTCTTGGGGGGGGTGCAAAAAAATGACTAGCCCCCGGGTGCCAGATGTGCTAGCTACACCACTGTGGGAGAATATACAGTGCCTTGCGGAAGTATTCGGCCCCCTTGAACTTTGTGACCTTTTGCCACATTTCAGGCTTCAAACATAAAGATATAAAACTGTAATTTTTTGTGAAGAATCAATAAGTGGGACACAATCATGAAGTGGAACGAAATTTATTGGATATTTCAAACTTTTTTAACAAATAAAAAACTGAAAAATTGGGCGTGCAAAATTATTCAGCCCCTTTACTTTCAGTGCAGCAAACTCTCTCCAGAAGTTCAGTGAGGATCTCTGAATGATCCAATGTTGACCTCAATGACTAATGATGATAAATAGAATCCACCTGTGTGTAATCAAGTCTCCGTATAAATGCACCTGCACTGTAATAGTCTCAGAGGTCCGTTTAAAGCTCAGAGAGCATCATGAAGAACAAGGAACACACCAGGCAGGTCCGAGATACTGCTGTGGAGAAGTTTACAGCCGGATTAGGATACAAAAAGACTTCCCAAGCTTTAAACATCCCAAGGAGCACTGTGCAAGCGATAATATTGAAATGGAAGGAGTATCAGACCACTGCAAATCTACCAAGACCTGGCCGTCACCGAACACCGTTTGAAATTTACTGTGAAAAATACCTATAGAAATTCTTTACCGAAAGAAGAACGGTGAGAAGGTATTTCCGGTCTAAACACGTCATATGCTGACTAACAACAGGATACCTGTCTCAGAGGGTGGAGTCGACATCTAGAGACGTCAAGTAGGTCTCACTAGTACCCGGAGAACCGACGTAGAGACTAGTCAGAAGAGGAACATACTCGACTTTCAAATCTCCCTGCCGGTCCAGAACCATCTAAACGTCACCAGACTATGAGGAAGGTAAAGTTATAATAGCGAACGTGTCACGAGGAACCCTACAAATTTCGAAC
>BLSH010472946.1:326722-337125 GCA_018402905.1 Glandirana rugosa | reverse complement strand
CCCACCCCTCTTTTATTGACACAGCTTGGGGACGTCCCCACAAAGTCATGAAGAGCTGCGTCTGTCAGTGAACGTAAGGAGAAAAAGGGATTTTATTAAAACTTACCGTAAAATCCTTTTCTCTGAGTTCACTGACAGACGCAGCACCCACCCCTCTGGGCTCTGTTTTGGTACGGCTTGTGTACGAACTGAAGAGCTATTCTGTGAGGGGGTTTGATGTAGGAAGAGAGGACGGCCCCCAAGGGAGGGGCCAGCTGTTTCTTTTCCCTGCCTAGTTAACTCCTAGTAGGACGAACATAAAACCCACAAAGTCATGAAGAGCTGCGTCTGTCAGTGAACTCGGAGAAAAGGATTTTACGGTAAGTTTTAATAAAATCCCTTTTTTACCATCCAGTAATCCCATAGAAGACTATGGTCATTGTCTCGTCTCCCTAAGTTTTACATTTACATAGGCTGCACAGTAAAGGTGCATAAATATGCATGCACCCAGGGGCCTGATTGTAAAAAAGGGCAGTACTGAAAGTTGCTTTAGACCATTCTTTTAAAAATCATATGAACCGTGTTATCAGTCAGGTAACTAACTAGACAGTGCTGTAAATTGAAAATATATTACATATATATTTAATATGATGCACTGTCACTGTATTCCTTAAATACAGCAAACATTTTCTTAGATATACTTGTGTGCAGTTTTTGAAGGTGCTCACCAAGTACATTGTTCCAAGCATGTTGGAAATCTTGCCACAGTTTCTGCTCATGCTTTGGGTAACTTATGCTGGCAATGCACTGTGCAAATTTTGACCAGTTTCTCAGTAACAAATTTGCTCAGTGAGTGGCCCTGTCTGTCACTTTCCACCTGATGTCACTTGAGTGACAAATCAAAGCAGGGGGGCAGAAAAGTGGCTGCATCCACTGTCAAAAGGCCAACTGTCAAAATACAATACCTATGGATGCAGGGTTGGTGCAAGGATTTTTGACACCCTAGGCGAAACCTCATTTTGCCGCCCCTGACTCCACCCCCTTTGCCCTGTCCATGGAGGTGGAGATTTTTGCAGCGCTTCTCTACCTATTTCTTTAGCCGTGGTCCACAGGCCTGCACCTGTGCCTCTGGACCCGGCCTAAAGTCAAAAAATGGCAGCACCAGCTCGCTTCCTCATGCCAGTCATGGTCCGCAGGTATATGGGCAGGCTGGGGTACTATATGGACAGGGGCTTGGCGCCCTGGGCGTCAGTGCGCCCTAGGCGGCTGCCTACTTTGCCTAGTGGTAGAGCCGGCCCTGTATGGATGAAGGGATCAGTTATTTATTTATATATTTATTTTTTCGTTTAGCCTATACAGTAGTGTGGCCAGCTTTTACAATTGTATGAATAGTTGTGTGGCCAGCTTTACTTTTTACTGTCTGGTTGTCTAAAGCCCCATACACACGAGCCAAAATCAGCTGGTACAGTAGATACTGGCTGACACTTGGCCCATGTGTACAGGTCCTCGTCTGACAGAAGCTGATCTCACGACTGGCTTCTGTCGAACGAGCATTCTGGGAAACCAGCAGCTGTTCAGCATCCGATCAGCAATGTCAGCAGATGGCTGACCGGTGTGTTTTGGCGGGGGGAGGGCGGGGGGCATGGTCCCCCTATGAGAACACAATAGCTCAGTGGGGAGATCGCTGTACTAACTTTGCATCATTAATACAGAACTTCCTTGCAAGCTCCTCAGTTGTTTTTTTTCTTGCCATGTGTACCAAGCTTTACTTCTTAGGCCTCGTGCACCCAGGAACGTTTTTTGACTGTTTTACAGCAGCTGTTTTTAGCTGCAGACGTTTTTTTCTACAGTCGATAAACCCTCCATCATGTTATCCTATGTGTTCATGCACACATAGGCTGTTATCAGCTGTTTTTAGCAGTGACGTTTTTGAGCTGTAAAAAAAACCCCAAGACCTGAGGGTTTTTTTGGACGTTTTTCAGCTGTAAACGCTAGAAAATGTCAATCCCCAACGTTTTTGGATGTTTTAGACCAATTGAAAAAAACCCAAAAAAACGCTGGCCCTTTAAAAACGCGAAAAAACGGCGGTAATATAGCGCCGGTAAAAGCTGAGAACATCCCTGATAAGCTACTGACCTTTTTGGACGTCCTGTGTGCATGAAGCCTTAGGCAGGCCATATACGGTCGAATTCCGAACAAATTTTCTTTTTTAAAATCAGAAATTTTGTGCGTTTTGTGATCCGATGATGCCACCATTGATTTTCAAAATATGACCAACCAAGCCTTCAATTTCACCTCATGTTGCTACAGAAAAGAATTTTCTTGGCCGGGAATATTCTTTTCTTTCTGCAAATTTTCTTTTCTTGCACTCCTGGGCATTCCTTTTTCTATCATATTTCTTGCACGATTCTCCCATCATTGATTAGAAAATCGTTTGTTTTTCAAAAAATTTCCAACATGCCTGATTCAAATTTGATTGCCGCACATAAATTGGCTGTTGCTGCAGCCCACTAATGGTGCGAGATTTGAACGAAAATTCTTAGACAAGATTTTCGAAAGAAAATTCTTTTGAAATTTGACCCGTGTATGGCCAGCCTTAATACCCCTGCAAGTAATCCCAGATTGCTAATGGCATTGCTTTCTTGTTTTACTCTGCACTGCAGACGGTTATCTATGATTTAAAGTGGGACTAAACCCTTCTATCTTTTACAGCCACAGAAGCTACCATTTTAGCTTTAGATTGATCTTTAATGGTGCTGCACCTGTGATCAAATTTGAAGCCATTTCAGGGCTTGACAGTTTGGTTGCAAGAAAAAGGAACTGCCAGTTATCATACATGGCATCCCTTGAATATTAGGCCTGGTTCATTCTATTGAGGGTGGTTGTAGGTGCGGGAATAACCCTATATCAATATGTGCTGCTCTTTAGAAAACGTGCAGGGCTATCATTCATTCTTTTTTTTTTATTTTTTTAAGCAGACAAGGCAAATCATACACATTGGATTAAAGTATTCATACATGTTCTAAATCCAATCACATTGCATAGCAACCATCAATTTACAATAACAAGAAAAAAAAAAAAAGACGAGTTAATAAGAAAGTACTTTGTCTGCAGTAGAATCCACACCAAGACATAAGCAATCAGTCCATACGTAGTATAACAATAATTATTATAGACTTTGTCTCGGTAGACTTAGGTCCCTTCGGTCCCTAATGGCCCTGCACGGCCTGTATGTAAGGAGGCTTATACTATTATCAATAGCCTCCATGCGCATTGGATGCTGTATAAGGCTTGTCTAACCACTTTGCCCAGACTTTATCATATTTACTGGGAAATCCCCTATTAATAAGTGTCTTTGTACAGTGGAAGATTACTGTTAACCAATTGTTTCCAGTATAAGAGCTGGAGAGGAGAGGGTTTCTTCCAATGTAAAGCAATAGCTTTTCTCACATTGAATAGTGTGATATTAACAAGCTCACGCTCTGATACTGTAGGAAGAATATACTTCACCGAACCCAAAAAACATATAGACATTGACTGGTAGAGGGGCAGAGGTAATTGAGTTCAACAAGTCCACCACTTCCATCCAGAAAATAGCTATGTATGGGCAGGTCCAAAAAATGTGAAAATGAAAAGTCCCCTTGGGTCGCACCACACAGCCAACATTCAGAAGAACACACAGGATTAATCTGCAAACAATACCCCATAACAAAAAAATCACATGTACATATGTAATTACAGCCTTTGCTCAATACTTTGTTGAAGCACCTTTGGCACCAATTACAGCCTTGTCTTTTTGAGTATGATGCTACAAGCTTGGCACACCTATTTTTGGGAGCAGTTCCTCCCATTCTTCTTTGTAGAACCTCTCAAGCTCCATCAGGTTGTATGGGGAGTGTTGGTGCACAGCCATTTTTGGATCTCTCCAGAGATGTTTAAATCTGGTTCAAGTCTAGTTTCTGGTTGGGCCACTCAAGAACATTCACGGAGTTGTCCCGTAGCCACTCTTTTGTGATCTTGGCTGTGTGCTTAGGGTCGTTGTCCTTTTGGAAGATGAACCTTCACCTCAGTCTGTGGTCTAGAGCACTGTGGAGCAGGTTTTCATCAAGGATGTCTCTGTAAATTGCTGCATTCATCTTTCCCTCGATCCTGACTAGTCTCCCAGTTTGTGCCGCTGAAAAACATCCCTACAGCAAGATGCTGCCACCACCATGCTTCAATAAAGGGATGGTATTGGCCAGATGATGAGCGATGCCTGGTTTCCTCCAGACATAACGCTTACCATTCATGCACTGTTGTTAACTGTGGGACCTTATATAGACAGGTGTGTGCTTTTAAAAATCGTGTCCAATCAAATGAATTTACCACATGTGGACTCCAATCAAGTTGTAGAAACATCTGAAAAATGATCAGTGGAAACAGGATGCACCTGAGCTCAGTTTTGAGTGTCATGGCAAAGGCCATGAAATTTGTTTTTTATTTTTAATACATTTGCAAAGATTTCAAACAAACTTCTTTCACGTTGTCATTATGGGGTATTGTTTGTAGAATTTTGTGGAAAATAATGAATTTAATCCATTTTTGGAATAAGGCTGTAACATAACAAAATGTGGAAAAAATGAAGCGCTGTGAGTACTTTCTGGATGCACTGTAACAATTGCTTTATCATTTTCAGTTTTGTGTAATCAGGTATTTCATCCCATTTTAGTTCAGTAAGCAAACTAAACAGAATTGATTTTTGCTTTTCTTTTTGTTTTTCATTTTTTTTTTTATATTACATATTTTCTATGGCAGCGAGTACGGAGGATACATATCATATACATATGACCCTATCCGGGTCATAATGATGCACCTTAATGAACAAGACCCAATGCCTGAATTAGTGGTCTGCTTAACATAGCAGCAAGCCATCCAATGGAGAAATTGTTTCAGAGCTATTTACTGGTCCCAATGTGGCTGAGCATAATGTACAATAAAGACCAAAACTACCACATACAGCATATCATACAATATGTTCTGAAAAGAAAAACATTCATAAGACAAAATCAAACAAACTGGGGGGAGTAAAATATAACAAATAGTGTGGGGGGGGGGGGTAGTCCCCAGAGTGGGGAGGCGGAGAGGGACAGCAAGGGGCCAGATTGCCATGGATCTCATAGTCCGTGAATTTTAGGCTAATGTGAAGTGCCATTGATCAAAAGGTCTGGAGCTTACTACAGGACCAAAAAATATGCAGTACATCTCCCACCACTTTTCTGCATTTCCAGCATGTCTCCATGCACCATGGGAATCATTTGTGGATTTTGTGGAGAGTATAGTACCATCTGGTCAGGATTTTAAATCTCGACTCTTAATATCTAGAGCAAATTGACATTTAGTATGTAAAGAGGAGAATCCTTTCAATCTGTTTGTCAAAAAAGTTATAGAATGTCCCATTACCATTTGGCAAAATATGGCGTTATAATATCTGCTTTGGGAGAGTTGAGTAAACGGTAAGTTTAAGAGATTGTATAATGCAAAGGCATCTGGTAATCACACAGCCATTGAAAATAAGTTTACGAGTGAAAGATTAAGTTGTGGGAAGGGAGAAAAAAAAGTGAAAGAGTTGTGTTTAGTTCCAAAATGACAAAAAGGAGACAACTGGGTTTCCAACTGTCTGTGCCCTAGAAGGCCACTGGCCTGAGCGTATGAATTCTATAGCCTCCGTTGTCCTAATATTTTACATTTTGGGGTCTAACAATCTCTGGCTTAAATGTCAGGCAGCCTGGTAGGAAGCCATACCACCATGCCCCCACTAAGTGCCATGATCCCCTGTAGTTTTGAAAGACTTTAAATCTCCTGGAACAAGCATGGTGATTTCAGGCTCATAAGAACTGTGCGAATGTTCAGTTGACTGCCCTCAGCTATAAGCTTGGAATATGAACTAGCAAAGCCTGCAGAAAGTACAATAAACAAGGCATAATGTTAATTTTAATAATATTGCATCTGTCGAACCATGAGATGTTGCCTCTGTGTCAGGTTGATACAGTGGGGATCGAAAGTTTGGGCACCCCAGGTAAAAATTTGTATTAATGTGCATAAAGAAGCCAAGGAAAGATGGAAAAATCTCCAAAAGGCATCAAATTACAGATTAGACATTCTTATAATATGTCAACAAAAGTTAGATTTTATTTCCATCATTGACACTTCCAAAATTACAGAAAACAAAAAAATGGCATCTTCAGAAGTTTGGGCACCCTGCAGAATTTATAGCATGCACTGCCCCCTTTGCAAGGCTGAGACCTGCCAGTGTCATGGATTGTTCTCAATCATCGTCTGGGAAGACCAGGTGATGTCAATCTCAAAGGTTTTAAATGCCCAGACTCATCTGACCTTGCCCCAACAATCAGCACCATGGGATATTCTAAGCAGTTGTGAAAATAGTTGACGCTCACAAAGCTGGAGAAGGCTATAAGAAGATAGCAAAGCGTTTTCAGATGTCAATATCCTCTGTTCGGAATATAATTAAGAAATGGCAGTCATCGGGAACAGTGGACGTTAAAGCAAGATCTGGAAGACCAAGAAAAATATCAGACAGAACAGCTCTCAGGATTGTGAGAAAAACAATTCAAAACCCACGTTTGACTGCACAATCCCTCCAGAAAGATCTGGCAGACACTGAAGTTGTGGTACACTATTCCACTATAAAGAGATACTTGTACAAATATGGTCTTCATGGAAGAGTCATCAGAAGAAAACCTCTTCTACGTCCTCACCACAAAAAGCGTTTGAACTTTGCAAATGAACATAGACAAGCCTGATGCATTTTGGAAACAAGTTCTGTGGACCGATGAGGTTAAAATTAAACTTTTTGGCCGGAATGAGCAAAGGTACGTTTGGAGAAGAAGGGGCACAGAATTTAATGAAAAGAACCTCTGTCCAACTGTTAAGCATGGGGTTGTATTGCAGCCAGTGGCCCAGGGAACATCTCACGAGTAGAAGGAAAAATGGATTCAATAAAATTTCAGCAAATTTTGGATGGCAACTTGATGTCATCTGTGAAAAAGCTGAAGTTAAAGAGAGGATGGCTTCTACAAATAGATAATGATCCTAAACACACCTCTCAATCCACAGGAGATTACATCAAGAGGCGTAAACTGAAGGTTTTGCCATGGCCTTCACAATCTCCTGACCTCAACATAATTGAAAATCTATGGATAGACCTTAAAAGAGCAGTGCGTGATAGACAGCCCAGAAATCTCAAAGAACTGGATGACTTTTGTAAGGAAGAATGGGCAAAGATACCTCAAACAGGAATTGAAAGACTCTTGGCTGGCTACAAAAAGCATTTACAAGCTGTGATACTTGCCAAAGGGGGCAGTACAAGATATTAACTCTGCAGGGTGCCCAAACTTTTGCAGACGCCATTTTTTTGTTTTCTGTTATTTTGAAAGTGTAAATGATGGAAATAAAATCTAACTTTTGTTGACATAT
Organism: Glandirana rugosa; assembly: GCA_018402905.1. NCBI lineage: Eukaryota > Metazoa > Chordata > Amphibia > Anura > Ranidae > Glandirana > Glandirana rugosa. Next base: position 329,673 of record BLSH010472946.1, on the reverse strand, counting down.
TATAAGAATGTCTAATCTGTAATTTGATACCTTTTGGAGATTTTTCCATCATTCCTTGGCTTCTTTATGCACATTAATACAAATTTTTACCTGGGGTGCCCAAACTTTCGATCCCCACTGTAGGCCCTGCTTGATCACTGAGAATGGGGAGGGTGGGTGAAGGGGACTGTTGGGAGTTAATATCAAATGTATGCCTTGGATTTTTGGGGAGATTAACATCAGATTATCTGTAATCTGTTGCTCATTTAAATGGAAAATTAGATTTAACATGTCTAACAGTGGATTTTTGGCAGAGATATGTTTAATACTTTACTCTTCTGACAGTATAGTATAGTATATGTTTAGAAGATTGAGAGTGAGCCATGTTTGTCAAGCTCGGCCGTGAGGTTTAGTAGGTCGATCATCAGATTTATTTTTTTTTTTTTTTTTTTTTTTTGAAGCAAGCAGTTGTGTGTAATTATATATTATGCCCTACATTAGCCTTTTTTAACCAGCGTGCCTTCAGGTTTCTTCAGGGGTGTCTTGGCACAATCCCTAAAAATCACCCAAAAATGGTATATAAGCCAGCAGGTGGATCAAGGTCGCCTTTTAGTTACACAAAGCCACAGGTTTTCATTGATCACCATTTCAACCTTCCAGCCGCCGGTGTCCTAACAACCAATGACCTCATCAGTTGATAAGGTGGATGTTGGCCGCCTACACAGCATCCTTGTTTGCCCCTCTCCTGCTCCTCTCTATTAGCACTAAGGTCTCATTAGCCGAGCGAGGGAGAGAAACTGAGGGAGAAGAGAAGCATTGGAATGCTAATCAGTACCAGTGTGCAAAGCTATATTTGCTTTGGAAGAATAAGTCACCTCTAACGTTGGGTGGGGATGCTGCTGCGTTACGTAAAACTATTGGTTTCGTTTTTTACATTTTAGAATGGGGTGCCTCGAGATTGTGCAGAATTTTAAAGAGTGCCTTGACTGAAAGAATATTAAAAAACAGTACCCTACATTATACATTTGTATAACCTTTTTAGAGTTGTGATTGTACACATATAGAGGTCTTCTGTGTTTTGTCTAGGGCATGCAAATACACTTTATGATGCAAAGATTGTGGCTGCCTGACAGTTAAACTTGGGCCCCATTCACACCTGATTGTTTTGTAGTTGAAAGCTCCAAAACACTCAACATCCGAAATCCTGTTTTTTAGTTGTACCTTTTTCACACCTGAGCATAGTATCACTTGTAGCACAAAAAAGTATATGAGCTTCTTTTGAGCTAAAAGCTTCAAGTATTTTTGGCGCCCATAGACTTCAATGAGACCACCTAAAAACACACACAAATATGAGTGAAAATGCCCATATTGCTCATTTTTTTCCTTAGTAACTATCTTCCCTTTGGCTAAAAATAATTTTAAAATGTTCAAAACGCCTGTACAAAGCCTGCAATATTTCTAAAGACACTCCGCTCAAGTGTGAATGCAGCCTTAGGTCCCATTCACACTGGGCGTTTAGTCCTGGTGCATGAGGCTCCAGCATTTAGATGTGAGTGGAATGCACAGATGCGCCATCCACGCCCACTGTCAGCAGCCTGTTAAATGCAGTTTATGCCCAGAACACGAGAAGTATGCATCCCTGTGTCATACAGCCCTAATCGAGAGTACTGCTTGGTGCATCATCCAGCTGCAGCAGCAGTCAGCCTCTCATAGAGTTTAACAGGCTGCCAACAGCAGGACTGCATGGTACACTTCCACCTTCTCCCCCCATCTAAAATCTGAAACCTCATGCACTGAGAATAAGTCACACTGGTACTCCTGCATTTATCTTTTCTAATTATAGGAGACGTCATCTAGAAAGTATAAACAGTTTTCATGCCTCCCAGATCACTCTTTTCTACGTTTAGATTAGGAGTGCTGAAATTAAGCAATGCATCGCAATTCAGCTGTCCACAATGCGGCATTGATGTGGCGACTGCCCATAATCGATTGGTGGGTAACGTCATCCAACTTACCCCACATAGGCGATCTGACTTGCGGGGTGACTCAGCATGACCTCTGCACAGCGCAACTTGCAAATGTTTTTGTAATAGAAGTCAATGCAAGTCGCCCCCAAAGTTGTACAAGAACCTTTTTCTAAGTTGGAGCGACTTGAGTCACTCCTATTAGAACAGTTCCATTGCAGTGCATGGAGGCGACTTGTCAGGCAACTCAAGTCGCCTGACAAGTTGCCTATGTGTGAACCGAGCCTTATCCCTGGCACTGTTATTGCTTCTTGTATGTGGAGTTGGCACTGTCCGTAACGACTAACTTCCCAGATGTCTGCCTCATTTCTTCCTAATTTTCAGATCAGTGATTGAAAACCCAAATAACATGTTATTCTTGGTGCACAGTAAATATGTAGCATACGGCAGTGCCTCTCTCTGCACTCATGTGACCGCCCGGCCCGCCTCCCTCCTCTCTCGCATCCGGCTGACGTCAGCGGTGGATTCTTAGCCCTGCCCGCTGACTGTAGCTGGCAAATCTGAAGAGAGGTGGGCGTGGCCGAGAATCCACTGCTGACGTCAGCCGTAGATAAGAGAGGAGAGAGGCGGGCCGGGCGGTCACATGAGAGCCGAGAGGCACTGCTGTATGTTGCTACATATTTTCTATGCATAGAATAACATGTAATTTTTCAATCACTAATCTGAAAATTAGGAAGAAATGAGGCACCCACTGACACCCATCACCACCCACACCCCTCAAAACCCACCCATTGACACCCATCACCACCCACACCCCTCTACACCCACCCACTGACACCCTTCTACACCCATCACCACCCACACCCCTCTACACTCACCCACTGACACCCAGCTTCACCCACACCCATCATCACCAACACCCATCACTACCCAGCATCACCCACACCTCTCACTACCACCCACACCCCTCTACACCCAGCATCACCTACTTCGACCCACAGTCACCCA
>BLSH010472946.1:298644-310788 GCA_018402905.1 Glandirana rugosa | reverse complement strand
AGGGGGGCACGAGGGTTGGACAGGAACACTTGGTGGTGCGTGTAGGTCCACTGGGACTCGTGCAAGACAGAAGAGTGGTCGTACAGTCCGGGTCGGCAACAGGCAGGCTAGGAGGGACAAAAGGAGCAGGCAGGCGGATGGTCGGGTACAGGCAGAGTTCGTTAACGGGCTGACAGCAGAAGTGCAGAAGGATCAGACAATAGGATGGTCGTAGGCAAGCCAAGGGTCGGTTCAGGCGGAGTTCAGACAAGGTCGGGCAAGCCGGGTCACAGGAACAGGAGACAGGAACAGCTAACAGGCACAAGTTGCTCAGGAAGGGCGGGTACACGCTATAGAACGAACAGCACTTGCTACAGGAAGCAGGAAGTTTAAATAGAGCTGCTTCTCCATGAGTTAGAGTGCTATTAACCCTCGGCGCAGTCTACTAACACCCTGTTCTTGAGCGCGGGCTATGCTGTGCGACCAGCACTGGCTTCGGCCATGGCGGCACAGAATTTATCTGAATGCATGGAAGAACTCATGAAGGACCTAGAAGGCGGTCGCCTGATGGAGGCGCCGCAGAAGGCTGAGTTTTTACTCCAAGGGATCAAATACCTGTGTGATGCGGCCATGGATATTCTGCCCTTGTTGTCCAGAATATCAATCTCGGCCGTCAGACTTGGACAAATTCTTTGGTTGCGTTCCTGGTTTGGTGACCACGCTTCCAAAAAAGGTTTGGCTGACCTCCCTTTTCAAGGTGGGCGCCTATTTGGCCCACATCTAGATGAGATCATCAAGGATTTCACGGGAGGTAAGAGTACCTTTCTTCCGGAGCCCCGCAGGCGTGAGTTTCGCCGTAGACAGGAGCCCCCTCCTTCGGGTCAGAAGAAGCTTTTTGGCGCCCCGGGCGCGGCAAGTAAAGGGACCCATTCCGGTAAGGTCGCTGCAGGGGCCAGAAAATGGCAGTGGCAGCACAAGACTGAAAAGACGGAAGACAAGTCTTCCTCAGCCTGATGGGTTGCCCCCGCCCAAGTGTCGGGTGGGGGGGACGTCTTCTGGGGTTCGCGGAACGGTGGCTGGCCCACATTTCGGACTGCTGGGTCCGGGAGGTGGTGTCCACCGGGTACAGGATAGAGTTCGTCACTCTACCCCCAGACAGGTTCTTCCCTTCAAATTTAAGTCTCCTGCAGGAACGCAGGAAGGCCCTCTCCGGGGCGGTACAGGCCCTCTCAGACATAGGAGTGATTGTACCAGTTCCCCCAGGAGAGAGGTTTCGAGGTTTTTACTTGAATCTTTTTGTGGTACCCAAAAAAGGGGAGGGATTTCGGCCCATCCTGGACCTGAAGGCCCTGAACAGGTATGTCAGGACGCGGAAGTTCCGGATGGAGTCTGTTCGGTCGGTTGTGGCCGCCCTTCACCAAGGGGAATTTTTGGCGTCGTTGGACATAAGGGATGCGTACCTCCATGTACCCATCCATCCGCGACATCAGCGTTTCCTGCGGTTCGCGGTAGGGGATCGCCATTTTCAATTTGTGGCTCTCCCTTTCAGCCTGACCTCCGCACCCCGGGTCTTCACAAAGTTGCTAGCCCCGGTGTTGGCGTTGCTGCGTTAGAGAGGCATTGCTATAGTGGCATACCTGGACGATCTGCTCCTGCGAGCGGACTCTGCCTCGGCTCTGGAGGAGAATGTGAGTATCACAATGGCCTCCCTGCTGGACTTCGGCTGGTTACTAAACCCGAAGAAGTCGTCAGTGTCTCCATCCCGGCGGCTGGAGTATCTGGGTCTCATTCTGGACACAGAACAGGTGAAGGTGTTCCTCCCTCCGAAAAAACTGCAGTGTCTACAGTCGGCAGTGCGCACCCTTCTGTCGCACCGTCGGTCTTCATTACGGTTCTGTATGAGGGTGCTGGGGCTCATGGTCTCGTCGTTCGAGGCGATACCCTTTGCCCATAGTCACACTCGTTTTCTCCAACGAGCAATCCTGACTCAGTAGGACAAGTCCCACCGGTCGTTGGACCTTCCGATCCGGCTGAGTCCCCAGACCAGGGCGTCTCTGATCTGGTGGCTTCGGGACTCGGCCCTAACTCAGGGGAAGTCGTTCCTGCCTCTTCAGTGGATGATAATCACCACGGACGCCAGCCTAACGGGCTGGGGTGGAGTCCTGGGGCAGCTATCTGCTCAGGGCCGTTGGTCGGCCCAGGAGGCTCACCTGCCCATCAATGTGCTGGAGCTGAGAGCAATCAGACTGTGTCTTTTTCATTGGACAATGAGATTGCAAGGCCGTCCGATCCAAATTAAATCGGACAATGCCACAGCGGTGGCGTATGTGAACCATCAGGGCGGCACAAGGAGTCCAGCGGCTGCAGCAGAGGCAGCTCTGATACTGCGATGGGCAGAACTTCACGTTCCGGCAATCTCAGCAGTTTACATTCCAGGCGTGGAGAACTGGCAGGCGGATTTTCTCAGTGGTCCCTCCACCCGGAGGTGTTCAATCAGATTTGCCGCAGATGGTGGACGCTGGATGTGGATCTCATGGCGTCCCGGTTCAATCACAAAGTGAGAACCTTTGTGTCTAGAACGAAGGATCCGTTGGCAGTGGCCACGGACGCTCTAGTGGCCCCCTGGAGCCATTATCGTCTCCTGTACGCCTTCCCTCCGATAAAACTGCTCCCGAGATTGGTACGCAGAATAATGATGGAGGGGATACCAACAATTCTGGTGGCCCCAGATTGGCCCCGGCGCACCTGGTATGCCGACGTGGTGCAAATGGTGACAGACGCCCCTTGGCAGCTCCCGATGCGAGACGATCTTCTGTCTCAAGGACCCATATTGCACCCTGCTTTACCCTCGCCGGCTTTGACGGCTTGGCTATTGAGTCCCAGGTGCTGAGGGATAGGGGAGTCGCCGACTCCGTAATCCCTACTCTGTTAAAAGCTCGCAAGTGCACTTCTCACCGCACCTGGAAGGCTTGCATTGCTTGGTGTGAGGCAGAGGGCTATAACCCTCGCTCTTATGTCGTGTCCAGGGTCCTGACCTTTTTACAGCAGGGCCTGAATAAGAATTTGGCTTTGAGTACTCTCAAGGGCCAGATCTCGGCTTTAGCCATACTCTTTCAGAGACCTTTAGCTTCGCACTCTCTGATTCGTACCTTTGTACAAGGTGTGCGACATGTGGTGCCTTGGGTAAGATCTCCGATGGCTCTGTGGGATCTGAATCTGGTGCTTTCTGTTCTTCAGAAACCACCTTATGAGAAAATCAGGGAGATTTCCTTACAACTTCTGTCGCAGAAGGTGGCCTTCTTAGTCGCCATCACTTCTGCCAGACGGGTGTCGGAATTAGCTGCACTATCGTGCAAGTCTCCTTATTTGATAATGCATAGGGATAAGGCGGTCTTGCGACCCTCTCCTTCTTTTCTTCCGAAGGTAGTCTCTTCTTTTCACATCAATGAAGATATTGTCCTGCCTTCGTTGTGCCTCGTCCATCGCACCCAAAGGAGTTTGAGTTGCATGCCTTGGACGTAGTGAGGGCCTTACGGGTGTACTTGGCTGCTACAGCTCCCTTTCGAAAAGCTGACGCCTTGTTTTTTCTGCCAGAGGACACGCGTAAAGGATTGGCGGCCTCTTCGGCTACGATTTCTCATTGGATTAGAAAAACCGTGATCCATGCGTATTCTGTTCGGGGCAAGGTTCCCCCTTTTTCGGTCACGGCTCACTCTACCCGGGCGGTCAGTACTTCCTGGGCTTTCAGACACCAGGCATCGGTGTCCCAGGTGTGCAAAGCGGCCACTTGGGCCTCGGTTCACACTTTTCACTAAGTTTTATAAAGTTGATGTGTTTGCATCTTCGGATGCTGCTTTTGACCGCAAAGTTTTGCAGGCGGCGGTGTAGGCGCGACTGGCGCCTCCTCAGAGGTTCAGTTGGGTACAGTTGTTAGCGTTTACCCACCCCTCTTTTTTGACACAGCTTGGGGACGTCCCCACAAAGTCAATGAAGAGCTGCGTCTGTCAGTGAACGTAAGGAGAAAAAGGGATTTTATTAAAACTTACCGTAAAATCCTTTTCTCCGAGTTCACTGACAGACGCAGCACCCACCCCTCTGGGCTCTGTTTCTATACGGCTTGTGTATGAACTGAGAGGCTATGCTATGAGGGGGTTTGATGTAGGAAGAGAGGACGGTCCCCAGGGGAGGGGCCAGCTGTTTCTTTTCCCTGCCTAGTTAACTCCTAGTAGGACAAGCATAAAACCCCACAAAGTCAATGAAGAGCTGCGTCTGTCAGTGAACTCGGAGAAAAGGATTTTACGGTAAGTTTTAATAAAATCCCTTTTTTCTGTATCTTCACAGAGCAAGGACAGGCTCCTCAGACCAGCCCCAATCGAATTTGCAGCAGTGAAGACTCAAAGCAATGACTCCTTCATTTCTCATTGCATATAGATGCACTGCGAGTGTGAATGAGGTCTTATGTGAGCTTATTGGCCAGTCATTAAAGCATGGGCGTTATAAAGAAGTTGCAATACCCTCTAATGAGGACATAACAGCCTCCACTCTTCAAAGATAACTTCCCCCAAGATTTTGGATGCATGTTTGTTGGAATTTGAGCATTTGTGAGGTCCTGTATTGATTCTGGAGCAATAGACTTGGCTCACAATCATTATTCCAAGTCAACTCAAAGGTTTTTTTGAATTGGGCTGGGGTTAGGGCTCTGTCTAGGCTACTTGCATTCTCTCCACACCCAATTGGCCGAACCATGTTTTCATGGAGCTGGCTTTGTGTACAGGGCCACAGTCATGATGATAAAAAAACAGCCTTCTCCAAACTGTTTCCACAAGGTAATTTGGCCATTATTAGGTGTCATGGTCAGTTGTACGCAAACTTTTTGGGGGTTATTTACTAAAAGTGGAGAGTGCAAAATCTGGTGCAGCTCTGCATAGAAAACCATCAGCTTCCAGGCTTTATTGCCAAAGCTTAAGTGAACACACTGATGTTAGAAGCTGATTGGCTACCATTCACAGCTGCACCAGTTTCTGTGTGAACCAGTTTTAGTAAATCACCTCCATAGTGTACCTACAAATGGTTGTGCCATGGTAAGTCATCACATATAATATTTTGTTAAAGTGTTACTAAACCCACAAGTAAAGTCAGTCTGTATATGCAGTAAATCATGCTCGTTATACTCACTGTAGAACCTAAGGGGTTAATCCTCTACATTGTGTAAAAGGACTGTTTGATCCTGTCTTCTATGACCCTTCACTTCTTCCACTGTCCCCAATCTATCTCCTGATAGTACAGAGCATTAGGAGTCAGGCTGCACATGCTCAGTTTGGTGTGTATTGTTAGAGCAGTGTTTTTCAACTCCAGTCCTCAAGGAACAACAGGTCATGTTTTCAGGATTTCCATGAGTTTGCACAGGTGATTTCATCAGTTTCACTGCCTTAGTAATTACCACAGCTGTTTCATCTGAGGGAAATCCTGAAAACATGACCTGTTGGTGTGCCTTGAGGACTGGAGTTGAAAAACACTGTGTTAGAGCATTTTTTTGGGAGAGTGCATGTGATCAGCACAGGGTCAATCAGCACTGTCCAGACAGAGGGTCATGGATCCTGCAGCCACATAGGACAGTCAGGGGAGAATGAAAAGTCCTCTTACAAGTTTTAACTAGATACTGATAGAAGTCACAAGACTGCTATATACTTCTGGTGATAAAAGGTATTTAGCAGTTTAAAATTAAAATAAATGCATTTCCATGTTCTGTGTGCGGTGGAAGACCAGATATAGTGAATGCAGGGTCCTGGGTTTCTTATTATACAGGATTTAGTAACACTTTAAGCCCAAATGTGGAAAGTTATGTGCATTAAATATGTTAATCTAAGCTTGGAAACCAGTAATATTAGAAATATTAAGAGATCTTAGGGCTTATTGGTAAGCAAAAACAATTCTTCTTTCAGACACTTTTATACACGAAGCCTATTGTTTTTGTCTGTATGAGTTACAGCATAAAGCTGGGAACACATGGGCCGAACATCGACTGAAAACGAAGAAGTGAGGATGGCGGCACTCCCAAATGGATGCTATCCAAATTTATTTTCAGAAGATCATATGTCCATAAAACATGTACAAAGCATGGGTACAGACAAAAGTGGTTAACGCGTTTCACACGTTTAGCGTGCTTCGTCAAAACCAATGATGGTTTTGATGAAGCACGCTAGATGTGTGAAACGCGTTAACCACTTTTGTCTGTACCCATGCTCTGTACATGTTTTATGGACATATGATCTAATGAAAATAAATTTTGATTGCATCCATTTGGGAGTGCCGCCATCCTCACTTCTTGAAGTATCACTGTGTTTCTGCAGCAGGGCGTGCACCCCTAGGAACCTGATGTAACCACCTGAATAGCCTTTGCTTGGAGCAGCTATATGGCACATGGAATCGAGTGAAAACTGTAATTTCAGCAGGAACTGTCCGACTTTCGGCCCGTGTGTACAGCTTCTTGTCCAACAGAAGCCGGGCACGACCGGCTTCTGGTGAGCAAGCATACTGGTAAAACCAACATCCAATCAACGCTTGCAGCCAGTGGCAGCGAGAGCCCTGATCACTGTGTACTGGTACTTGTCAGAACATGATAGCTCAGCAGGGATATTAGCATACTAACCTCAGATGTGTTAGTACAGCGATATGTAAGTTTTTTTTTCATTCAGACCGCTGGGTTGAACGGAATAAACATTACAGTGTATACCCCACATTAGTCTCAAGCACCTGTTTCAAGTTTAAAGTAGATGTAAACCCCATTCATCAAATCTGACCTGAGCACCTCTATCTGTAGTGTTTACTTATCTCTCTCCACAGCCCTAAGTCCCGTGTCTTTCTGCTGCTCTGTTATCATGATAACTTCTGAGAAAGCAGATGGAAATGTGTGTTGGGGAGGTAACTTAGAGACAGATAAGCAGAGAGCTTGTTTATTCACAATACAGCTCTGCAAGTTCCTTTATTCCTCTGCCTATATGGGGGTGGGGTGCCTTTCCTCCAATCAGCTCTCACACAGTGTATGCCCAGACTCTCCTCCCACTGCTGAAGCTGGAAGAAACATATCTAGCACGATCTGCACATTCTAAAGAGTCTATAAAGACAGCAGATATGCATGTAAAACGTATGTAGGGAGATTTGTTTCATCTCTGTGTATCATCTGAGGCTGTTCACTTCACTGGGTATATGTGAGGGTTTACATCCACTTTAAATTATTCTATCTGGAAAACAAATTGGTCTCTGGTCATCTGATGAGCTTGATGTGATTTTAGAAGGGAAACATCCAAGCTCCAGTTGCGATCCTGAGTGAGTAAACTCTACTTGATGACTTATACATATGTTTGGTGCTTACAGTCTTTACTTCTATTCAGGTTACCATGGCCCATTGGATTTATACCCAGAGTTCCATCGCATTGCCAAAGACCCAACTATCCACACTGTTCCAGAGGGCAGAAGTGTGAATGTGTGTGTTGGAAAGGAATGGTACCGGTTCCCCAGCAACTTCCTTCTTCCAGATAAGTAAGTGTTATTGCATTAATAGGTATTCTACTAGCAAAATATTGTCTTTTCTTTTTTTTTTTTTATTTAGCCTTACATGTGACCTGAAATATGACTGGCAGATAAATTCAACCCTCAGAGTATGTTCTTCCCATCTGCTCTACAGATTTGCTGATACTGTGCTTGCAGCCTTGCCCAGAACAGTCTTAATGCAAGACAAAGCAGTTTGAAACCTTGTGTACAAATTGCTCAGTTCATACTACTTCAATGTGGTGGTGTGCACTCAAAAAAAGTACGGCATGCAATACGTGGTTTCACTGCAGAGGTGGCACCAAGCTGTTCACCACTTTAACTGCAGCAGATAGAACTGAATGAAATGTCTCTTTGTGAGACAAAAAGCTTGCCATGTGATGTGCTTTTTTTCAGCACATCGTCACTGCAGCCCTCTCGCTGTACACCAGCCACCAGTTTTCTACCACACATGCTGGTATGAGTGAGCCCTAACAATCCTATCCCCCATTTTGACCACCCTCAAGTTGCTGTAACTGATTGAAGTGTAATCTAGTTTTCTTTTTAGCTCATTGAATGTTATTAGGAAATATCTCCAAACATATGTTTCTTGTGTTGACAGCACTCATATTGTTTTTTGCCAAACTTTTACATTAAGTCCAGTTAGCAAGTAAAAAACTGCATTATGGAGAAGTTTTAAATTAGCCATACAGTAATAGTATTTTGTACGGCATTTCTAATAAGTTTGTTCAATTTTCTAGCTGGTAACTTTTTTAGCTGCGTTCAGATGCTGAGCATGGATTTTTGATAATTTGTCAATCAGAGGAGACCCAACATTCTGCATGTCTATTTGTAGAACTAAGTCAGAAGCCATTTTTATTTCTGAGTGTATGCAAGTAGCAAACATTGGCGTCATCACACCGTGAGCACCGTCTGAATTGACACACTGTTTTTTTCTTTATAAACATGAAAAAGTGGCTTTAATGTTTACATTTTTTCAGTGTATACAGATGCATGCATATCTGGGGCTTAATTAGTTGTTGGTGAATTTCACATTTAAGTTTGCTTGCATAATACCACTTCCAAGATATTGCAAACACTTGCTTTGTGCACCTATGAACACATGAGACATTTTGCTAGTGTATGGCCAGCTTTAGGCTGCATTCACACGGGTGTTTAGCCATGCTGTGAATCTCAGTGGCTAGAATCTGCTGAATCCTGCAGCTGGGATTGACAGTGTGTTAGAATAGCCTCTGACATTGTACAGTGCAATGACAGGCTGTCTGTGGCCACAGCTATTCATGACTATTTTCACAGCCAGCGATTATTTGTACAAAGTGTGTATCCAGCCACAATTTCTGCAGGTAGTCGGCTGTGCAAACAGTCATGAATAGCTGCAGCCACTGACAGACTACCATTGCACAAGCTGCCCATGCACAGCTGTCAATCCCAACAGCAGGAACCAGTAGAGTCTTGCCACTGGGGATCCGCAGCATGCCTAAATGCCTGTTCAGCTTCAGCTATAGGCCCATTTCTCACAAGCTTCATCTTAAATAAGAGCAGTGCAAACAGCGAGCTTTGTCAAAGCATTTGCAGAGCTGTCAGCAAACTTTGTTGAAGCCTTTAAAGTACTCCTAAAGTTGGCTCACCAAACTATTTAACTTTATCCTACAGGGTGGTTTATTCCCAAACGAAATGTTATTAGCAAACATGTCCCTTATCCCTAAACCTGATAAAGATCACTCTCTCCCCCAAAACTATAGGCCTATTTCCGTCTTGAACAATGATTTAAAAATTTTCGGTAGACTACTGGCCGATAGATTAGCCACTGTTATTTCTCCTTTAATCAACCCTGATCAAACAGGCTTTATACCTAACAGACAATTAACAGATAACTTAAGACTGACCACCAACATAATACAAGACGCAAACCAATCCCATAGACCTGTTTGCCTTTTGAGCCTTGATATACATAAAGCCTTTGATAGTGTTAACTGGTCCTACTTATATAATTTGCTGCCTAAATTCGGTATCCCAGATGAATTCATACATGGCTTTTCAGCCTTATATAACCTCCCTCAAACTAGAATTAAACTCCCGGGATGCAACTCCGAATTTTACCCTATCAGGCGTGGTACGAGACAGGGTTGTCCTCTATCCCCTCTCCTATTTGCCCTCGCCATCGAACCCCTAGCTATAACGATTAGAAATAACCCCAATATAAAAGGATATGAGAAAGGCCCCAAAGAATTCAAAATCTCTTTATATGCCGACGATGTTTTACTTTTCCTAACAGACCCCCTCCAATCCATAACATCCCTCACGAAAGATCTAAAATCTTTCCAGGATCTCTCAGGTCTCGGGGTAAACCTTAACAAATGCTTAGCAATGGGTATAAACTTAGATACAGATCTTGTCTCTCAATTAAAGAACCTTAACCTCAAATATTGCCCCTCGTCTTTTAGATACTTGGGTATCAACATAACCCCCTCGTATAAAACCTTATCATACAATAACTTTAACCCAATTTTCATTAAAATAATGAATACCCTTAAAACCTGGTCATCATACCCTATTTCCTTCTTGGGAAAACTCTGTGCCATAAAGATGACAATTTTACCCAAATTGCTCTTCATATTCAGAGCTCTACCCATAAGGCTTCCCAAAGGTAAAATTGATAATTTACAACGCATTATTAATAAATTTATTTGGTCCGACAAAAAACCTAGATGCAGCAATTCGGTACTCTACAGGCCACAATCACATGGCGGTCTGGGTCTACTGAACATTTGGCAATATTACCTTTCATCTAGATTCTCTCAGACTGTGCAATGGTTTGCTGACACGAAAGAAATCCCATGGATCGCTTTTGAACAGTTCTCAATCCATCCCTATTACCTTAAAGGACTATTGGGGTCCTCACCTGTTCGCATTAACTCTCTATCTAAACTCAATAAAGTTGTAACCCAATCCCTGCAATTATGGAACAAATATAGTCCAAGCCTTTGCACACCTTCCAATCCTTCTCCTTTGGCCTCATTTCTTGGAGACCCACGTCTCCCACAAGCTTTCGAAAATCCGCTCTCATTTTCCACATGGATCAACTTAAACCTTACTAACCTTTTCGCCCTGACCACTCAAAACATATTTATATCTTTTGAACAACTAAGGGATAAATTTAAAATTCCCCAATCTGAATACCAGAATTTCCAGCTCATCAAAAAGGTCTACGAAAAATATCATGCCCTCACCATCCCCCCCCCCTTAGAAACCTTCTTGAAACCCTTTGCCTTAAAGCTCCCAGGCAAAAAGGTCAAATCTCAACATTATATAAACAGTTCCTAGATCCTATTTTCTCCTCAAAATCCAAACCTATGCTTCAATGGGAAAGTGACTTAGACTGTACATTCTCTCTTATAGAATGGTCCCATATGATCACTAACCTAAACAAAAGCGCTTGCTCTCATTCATTCAAGGAAACACCCTTAAAACTCTTTATCAGATGGTACATGACCCCACACAAAATCCACTCCTTTTATCCTTCTACCTCCCCTAATTGTTTCATAGGTTGCCCAGATCAAGGCACCCTGATCCACTCATTCTGGAATTGTGCTCTTTTAGAACCAATTTGGAGATCTGTCAACGTGATAATAGATAAACTTGCTGGTAAACACATTACTCTCACCCCACACATTTGCCTCTTATTCTCCAAAATTCCATAATTATCTACTCCTCAAAATAGACTAGCACACACATTATTTTACACTACTCATTGGATGATTGCTTTCAACTGGCGCTCCCCTTCGCTTCCCTGGCAACAGGTAACCCAGAGAATGTCTATTATCAAATTGACCGAAAAAATACACCATACCCTTAACGATACTATGCATATCTTCAACAAAAAATGGGAACACTGGGATCAAATTCTTTAGAACTAAAGGCTACTCCTCTCCCATCCTAATTATTTTTCATAACCTATTGTTACCTGATATCTTTATGTAACCTTGCTTTTCTATCGTATAATGTATATTTGACCTTTGCCATTAATAACATTATTGTATGATGGTCTCATGATGGCTTGTAATATGTATACTTGCATGTAACTTCTTATATTACCTTCCAATAAAATCGTTTGTAAACAAAAAAAATAAAGTACTCCTAAAGTAAAGTACAATTACTACACCAGAGCTTCGATCTTTATCTCCTACTTATTTTATATTTCACGCATGTCTTCTGCAGTTGGCATCTCCAGTTCATTGAATCAGAATTCAGGGGACAGCTACCTAAACCGTATGGTAAGGGCCGACGAGCAACCAAAATAGTTCCCAAGGACATGAAGACTAAATTAATTGACTTATTCCAGTGATTATTCTTTAATTGGTTTGTTTTTTTACTTGTTATTTGAATGTATAGAACTACAGAGGAGGTCTAAAACTAGCAAGTACAGGAACCCTTGATAAAACCAACGAGCAGCCGGGAATGGTATGCCAAATCCATCGACAGGGGACTTAAGACTAAGTTACTTGACCTCTACGGTTGACGTCTTCTGTACGCACTTTATATTTTATTCATCCTCTATTTCTAGCTTCGAGACCACATCATTAACATGAAATGAAATCCTCATGAAATAAAAAAAAC
>BLSH010472946.1:267507-279787 GCA_018402905.1 Glandirana rugosa | reverse complement strand
CATTGACACACTGGTTATTTTTATAAATGTGAAAAAGTAGCTTTAATTTGAACATTTTTCCATATATACAGATTTATGCATATTTGGGACTTAATTACAGTTGCGAGAAAAAGTATACGAACCCCATGGAATTAACTGGTTTTCGGCAGTAATTTGCCATAAAATGTGATCTGATCCTCATCTAAGTCACAACTATAGACAAACACAATGTACTTACGTTGATAACACAAACAATATACTTTTTTGTAGCTGTTGTTGAATATATATAGAGTATCTCACAAAAGTGAGTACACCCCTCACATTTTTGTAAATATTTTATTCTATCTTTTCATGTGACAACACTGAAGAAATAACACTTTGCTACAATGTAAAGTAGTGAGTGTACAGCTTGTATAACAGTGTAAATTTGCTGTCCCCTCAAAATAACTCAATACACAGCCATTAATGTCTAAACCACTGGCAACAAAAGTAAGTACACCCCTAAGTGAAAATGTCTGAATTGGGCCCAAAGTGTCAATATTTTGTGTGGCCACCATTATTTCCCAGCACTGCCTTAACCCTCTTAGGCATGGAGTTCACCAGAGCTTCACAGGTTGCCACTGGAGTCCTCTACGATGACGACATCACAGAGCTGGTGGATGTTAGAGACCTTGCGCTCTTCCACCTTCCGTATGTGGATGTCCCACAAATGCTCAATAGGGTTTTGACTGGTTGGCCAGTCCATCACCTTTGCCCTCAGCTTCTTTAGCAAGGCAGTGGTGGTCTTGGAGGTGTGTTTGGGGTCGTTATCATGTTGGAATACTGTCCTGCGGCCCAGTCTCCGAAGGTACCTGAGTATTGTTGCTGACCATGTCTATCCCTTTTTGATTACCCATCTTCTGAAGGCTACTTCCAGTGTGTGTGTGTGTGTGTGTGTGTGTGTGTGTGTATGTATGTATATATATATATATATATATATATATATATATATATATATATATATACATACATATATACATACACATACACACAGTATCTCACAAAAGTGAGTACACGCCTCACATTTTTGTAAATATTTTATATCTTTTCACATGACAACACTGAAGAAATGACACTTTGCTACAATGTAAAGTAGTGAGTGTACAACTTGTATAACAGTGTAAATTTGCTGTCCCCTCAAAATAACTCAACACACAGCCATTAATGTCTAAACTGCTGGCAACAAAAGTGAGTACTCCCCTAAGTGAAAATGACCCAATTGGGCCCAATTAGCCATTTTCCCTCCCTCTGTGTCATGTAATTCGTTACAAGGTCTCAGGTGTGAATGGGGAGCAGGTATGTTAAATTTGGTGTTAACACTCACTGGTCACTTGAAGTTTAACATGGGACCTCATGGCAAAGAACTCTCTGAAAAAAAGAATTATTGCTCTACATAAAGATGGCCTAGGCTATAAGAAGATTACCAAGACCTTGAAACTGAGCTGCAGCATGGTGGCCAAGACCATACAGCGGTTTAACAGGACAGGTTCCACTCAGAACAGGCCTCGCCATGGTCGACCAAATAAGTTGAGTGCACGTGCTCAGCGTCATATCCAGAGGCTGTCTTTGGGAAATAGACGTATGAATGCTGCCAGCATTGCTGCAGAGGTTGAAGTGGTGGGGGATCAGCCTGTCTGTGCTCAGACCATACACCACACACTGCATCAAACTGGTCTGCATGGCTATCATCCCAGAAGGAAGCTTCTTCTAAAGATGATGCACTAGAAAGCCTGCAAACAGTTTACTGAAGACAAGCAGACTAAGGACATGGATTACTGGAACCATGTCCTGTGGTCTGATGAGACCAAGATAAACGTATGTGGTTCAGATGGTGTCAAGCATGTGTGGCGGCAAACAGATGAGGAGTACAAAGACAAGTGTGTTCTGCCTAGAGTCAAGCATGGTGGTGGGAGTGTCATGGTCTGGGGCTACATGAGTGTTGCCAGCACTGGGGAGCTACAGTTCATTGAGGGAACCATGAATGCCAACATGTACTGTGACATACTGAAGCAGAGTATGATCCCCCTCCCTTCGGAGACTGGGCCGTTGGGCAGTATTCCAACATAACAACCTCAAAAACACCTCCAAGATGACCATTGCCTTTCTAAAGAAGCTGAGCGTAAAGGTGATGGACTGACCAAGCATGTCTCCAGACCTAACCCCTATTGAGCATCTGTTGAGCATCCTCAAATAGAAGGTGAAGAAGAATGCAAGGTCTCTAACATCCACCAGCTCTGTGATGTCATCATGGAGGAGTGGAAGAGGAATCCACTGGCAACCTGTGAAGCTCTGGTGAACTCCATGCCCAAGAGAGTTAAGGCAGTGCTGGAAAATAATGGTGGTTACACAAAATATTGACACTTTGGGCCCAATTTGGACATTTTCACTTAGGGGTGTACTCACTTTTGTTGCCAGCATTTTAGATATTAATGGCTGTGTTTTGAGTTGAGGGGACAGGAAATTTACACTATAAGGCCCCTTTCATGCGGGCGGCTGTCCTGCTGCTGTTAAAAGCATGTTTTGTTATTTTGAAATTCCAAGACTCCAGGCACGACGATTGCTTGCAGTTGTACATTGTGTTTATCTGCGTTTAGCTGCAGTGGAACATCCTTGACATTTCTGAATTGTTTCCTGTTGATTTTCTTTGCTTGTTGTCGCTGCTATCCGCAGGTGACACAGTGCACTGCTTTTACCTGCAGTTGTGTGCAGATAGCTGCGCTACATCGTTCCTGGACGCATTCAAATCCATTTTTTATAATCGCACATAATTATCTGTAACAAAACCGTTGCTAAATGCAGAGTGTGAATGGGGCCATAGGAAAGCATTGTCAGAGTATAGCTGCGGTAGATAAATTCATCTATCCGCAGCTAAAAGCTGAATTCTATCCACCCGTGTGAAAGGGGCCTTATACAAGCTGTACACTCACTACTTTACATTGTAGCAAAGTGTCATTTCTTCATTGTTGTCACATGAAAAGACATAATAAAATATTTACAAAAATGTGAGGGGAGTACTCACTTTTGTGAGATACTGTGTTTATATCTTTTTTTTTTTTTTTTTAATTTACTTCTATAACGCCACTTCCAATATATCGCAAACATTTGCTTTGCGCATCCTGTGATTGAGGGTTTCTTGCACATTACAAATTTTATAGTGCTTTGATATAAGAAACCTATTACAACATCCATTTACCTTGTTTTGGGTTTTTGATGAACATTTCACTCTCACAGTTATTTATTTTTTTTCCCCTCTTTTTAATTTATTTTACATTGTTAAGTGCAGCAGAAAGACGCAGACGTCTGAGGCTGAACTGGGAGAGATTAAACTCAGGAAATATAGGCAGGTTAGTGAGGCGGCCACTTTGGAGAGATGATTGCAATTGTAGACATAGCGTATATGAAGGCTGTATGGCTTTACAATGGCCCCCCTAGTGATATTGGGCAGCAAGCTCCTTAAATTTCTGCTTGACCATTGCTGAGCCATGAAGAATACTTCTTCCAATTCCAACTGGCACCATTTCCACAGGAAGTGAAGGGAGTGTTTGTCGTCAATCCTAGCTCAGGCTACTTGGCAGTAGTTGAATGTGGAGCTCAGAACTTGTATTCGCACAGCAGCTTTTTGGTGACTATGTATGCTACTGGTTGGGGTATCAATGCAGCTCATCGACATCATGATGCATGCAAGGTTATTATCACCATTTCATTGCTTAAATTCAATATCACCATTCAATTGGAGGCATTTCACCAATATCTCTTCTAATGCTTTATTGCTGCTGTAAACCCAAATGGATATTATACTAAGAACCTAAATGTTTTCCAGCATATGACCCATTTTTTGTAAGGGTAGAGGTTGTCCTAATGACCTAATTCATCAACTTGAACTAAAATGGTATTGTCTAATGAACAAGGCATTATTTGCCGAAACATGTAAGCCTATTCCTGTTTGGACGATATGGAATAAAGAAGTTTTTGATACTGCAGTTCCAGAGTGCCGACTTTTTCTTTTTTATTATGATGGATTTCTATTGGAAGAGGGAAGACTTCCTGAAGTCAGAGCACCTGGTAAAGTGTGTGGTTTGATCTATGGTTAAGCAGCAGCTGGTAGAGCGGTGTGTTTCTCTCTGACTTTGTAAAATGGTATTGTCTGTATTACCACACACCAAATGCAATTCTGACTATTTTAAAAATTGTATTCTTTAGTAATTTAGACAGAATTCAATTGTCACGTCACATTTCAGGGTTGAATCTCATTGCCTGCCAGTGGTCAGTGCAACGACTTGCTTTTTATTAAATCAAGCTAGCTACATACCTTGGAAGCCTATTGAACTCAGTGGATGTTTTTTGAGTTGTCAGGGGCAGTGTGTTTTTGTAATCATTGTATATACATAGTGTGATGTGTTTGAATACATTATACAACGATGACATTTAGAAACATCATTTTTGTCTCTTAAACAAACTGTAAACCTATAATAAAAGGGGGGGGGGGGCTTTATACCCAAAATCTTCTTTTATTCCTAATCATATACTGTAACTACTTTTTGCCTTTTTTACATAAAATGCATGCCGCAATATTTCAGGTGGAACTTTAAATAAAGTGGGGAAGGGTTAAAACCTCTGTCAAGGTTTTGTTGTTCTAAAAATGTGTCAGGAAGTGAGGGGAAACCCCCCATTTAACAGATGTCAATTGAGCAGGGAAAAATATGCTTTTAACTTCTGTTCCAGTGATATCTGTAAACATATTGAAGTCCTTCATTATCTAATGATTTCTGTTTGTATATCAGTGTTTGGGGTATAACCTTTTTCTTAATCTGTATTATTTTTATGTTTTGTTCAGTGGTTGCTAAACTGAAAAAAAGAAAATGATAATTCATAGTTAAAGTGGTTGTAAACCCAATATGATATGATTATACATAGTCACATAGTTAGTCAGGTTGAAAAAAGACACAAGTCCATCCAGTTCAACCAAAAAAAAAACCAAAAAATATTTACATATATACATACATTATATATATATATATATTCATATTCATATTCATATATACAACCAAATAATCCCATATACAATCCACCCACAGTTGATTCAGAGGAAGGCAAAAAACCCCAGCAAAGCGTAATCCAATTTGCTATAACGGGGGAAAAATTCCTTCCTGATTCCCCGAGAGGCAATCGGATTCACCCTGGATCAACTTTACCTAAAACTGTTAGTACCCAGTTATATTATTTACATCAAGGAAAGAATCCAGGCCTTTTTTAAAGCAATCAACCGTGCTGGCCAAAACCACCTCTGGAGGGAGTCTATTCCACATTTTCACAGCTCTTACTGTGAAGAAACCTTTCCATATTTGTAGATGAAATCTTTTTTCCTCTAGACGTAAAGAGTGCCCCCTTGTCCTTTGTGATGACCTTAAAGTAAATAACTCAAAACCAAGTTCACTATATGGACCACTTATATACTTGTACATGATGATCTTATCCCCCCTTAATCTCCTCTTCTAAAGAGAGAATAAATTCAGATCCTCTAATCTTTCCTCATAGCTGAGCTCTTCCATGCCTCTTATTAGTTTAAATAATAAAACAGTTGCGCTCATATGCAGTGAAATAGAAACATATGTAAATAAACACAAATCAATAAAAAATCCCAGTGAGTAATCAACTCTAGATAATGAAACAATAGTCCAATAAAGGATTAGGTGTTCAACCATGAAGTCCTTATTACATCCCGTGATTCAAATAAGTGAAAAGGTAGAATAGGAAGCAGATCCCTCTTAACCGAAGTAAAATCAATCCACAAAAATGTTCCTCAATTAGGTTTCACCCAGAAAAGTGTGGAGTCCCAGCACCGATGATAGGCACACTAATGTGATCACACAGAGGTACCCTTACCAGAGCGAGGGGATCCGTTATCGCTAACAGATCAATCGCGTAAGCAGAAATAACCCTCTGCGGGGTATGAATCTGATGGCGTTCCACTCCCTCCTGCAATTAGCACTCCTCCGTGGTGTCAGATATTAGTCATGGTCCCAGCGTCATAAAAAGGAAGAGACCTCATAGCGTAACTCCATCAAATACATTTATTAAAAAATAGGAAAATGGGTACTCACATAGGCAGTTAAAACAATCGCATTGGTTTTAAAATTGCCGGCAAATATCTCGAAACATAAGCGTCCCCGTCCTGGGTCCGTAGTAGGCGTGGTGACGTCAGACGTGGCTCCGCCCTACATGTTTCGTCAAATATGACGTCGTCCAGGGGCTCGGGGCAACGCTCTGACGCACCACCTTATATATACAATGTTTGCGCACCAAGCCTCGATTTAGGAGCCGGCCGCCATTAAATCGAAGACCAAGTATCGCAACCGCGGCATGAGATGCATCGGTTGCGAACTCCAGCCATCAAGGAAAAATATACCAATTAACCAGGTCAATAATCTTTAAACTAACAAACTGGTAAATCAATATATATTAATTCATAATAAAAACAAAAAGAAAAACAAATTGGTATAATATAAAGCAATCAAATATATGACATAAAACATATGATTCAGTGACTAATGTTAAACATAGAACTAAGCCACAAAGTGAGCCACAACAGCCCCTCACCAATTGGATCTGCAACCCTCATAGGGGATGCTAAATCATATTGAGGTTCACCATATGCACTTAAAGTGTGCACATATTGGGGGAAAGATCACCTCCCACCCCGCTCCCAAATGGGGATATGCATTAGGTACCAAAAGAGGTATTCAAACCCATTGGTGTCAATACTGTTGTCCTTCACTCACCTCCTTAAGGTGTAGACTACATATTCAGGCAAGTGGTTATAACATTAAAATAAAGTAACTAGCAAGGAAGATAACCAAATCACGATGATGAGTATTACACTAAACTGATCATTAGGAGTTATCAATATTAGTTATTATTAGTTTGGTTGCCCTTCTCTGCACTTTCTCCAGTTTCCCGATATCCTTTTTGAGAACTGGTGCCCAAAACTGAACTGCATATTCCAGATGAAGTCTTACTAATTTGTACAGGGGCAAAATAATGTCTCTATCTCTGGAGTCCATACCTCTCTTAATACAAGAAAGGATTTTGCTTGCTTTGGAAACTGCAGCTTGGCATTGCATGCCATTATTAAGCTTATGATCTACCAAAACCCCCAGATCCTTCTCCACTATGGATTCCCCCAGTTGTACTCCCCCTAGTACAGGCCTCGACAAACCCCGGGCGCCAGGTCGCCATGGCGACCAGAAATCGCGCCCTGGCGAGTGACAGCCGTTCTCTCCCCATGTTAAAACAGCTGTCAGATTCAGCGAGAGCCGTTCTCTGCTTAATCTAACAGCTGTTACACTTGGCTGGCTGCCAGGAATATTTGTTGATATAAGAAGAAACACAACAATGTATCTTATCGTTCTTTCAAAGCAATTATCTCTGGGCTGTATCAGGAAAGTTTAACCATTTAAAGACTAAACCCTTTCTCACATTAGTGGCTTAAAATTAAAGATCCAGTGTTTTCTGCTAGAAAATGACTTGGAACCCCCAAACATTATATATTATTTTTTAGCAGACCCTAGAGAATAAAATGGTGGTTGCTGCAATATTTTATGTCACATGGTATTTGCGCAGCGGTCTTTCAGGCGCAATTTTTTGGAAAAAATACACTTTAATGAATAAGTTAGCCCATTTTTTTTTTTTTTTTTGTATAATATGAAAGATGTTACACCGCAAGAAATGTGACCTTTATTCTAAGCAACGGAATTGTGATAAAGCCCTGTGTACCATCAACAATTACCACTCTGTGCAGCTGGGCTCCAGTATTTCATGTTGACCGGAAACCCACCAGATCAATGAAAAGTCACCGTGGGGGACAGACATGTAAGCAGGAAGTGGCTGCAAAGAGGCAGCAGAAGATTAGCAGCGCTGGAATACTTTTCACCTTTTTTTTGTATTTTATTTACAATGTCACTAAGGCTTTGTTTAGATGTGCAAGTTGGGTGGTAAAAATGTGCAGTAGAGACATTTTTTTGCCACCCACCATTGGCCTCCCTTAAGCTCCATTAGGCAGCAGATGAGGACGTTTTACATGTCGCAGTCACGATGCATTCGGCATAATAATGAGTTTCCCCCATAACCGATTTTTTAGTGTCACTCTTTCTGGCCAGCTTATAACCCTGATGTAACAGTGGAGTTATTAACTGGCTGCTCTGCCGTGAGTAAGTTAGGGTTAGGGGCGCAAATTACTTGTCTTACCCCGGGCGCTGACAACCCAACAATACGCTATAAAAAACTGGCTCCTAACTTTTTTAGCCGGCTCCTAGATTCAAGGCAAATTTGTGAAGCCCTGCCCTAGTATGTACGATGCATGCATATTCTTAGCCCCAAAGTGCATAACTTTACATTTATCAACATTAAACCTAATTTGCCACATAGTCGCCCAATTAGACAGCGCATTGAGGTCTGCTTGTAAGTTGGAGACATCCTGCAAGGACGTTATTCCACTGCATAGCTTGGTGTCATCTGCAAACACTGAAATGGTACTTTTAATCCCAGACCCTATATTATTTATAAATATATTGAAAAGTAAGGGTCCCAACACTGAACCTTGGGGTACACCACTGATAACCTTAGACCATTCAGAATAAGAATCATTAACCACTACTCTCTGAATTCGGTCTTTTAGCCAGTTTTCTATCCATTTACAAATTGATCTTTCCAAGCCTGTAGACTTTACCTTACACATTAGCCGTGTGTGGGGAACGGTGTCAAACGCTTTTGCAAAATCCAAGTATACCACGTCCACAGCCACCCCTCTGTCTAAGGTTTTACTTACCTCCTCATAAAAAGAAATCAGGTTTGTTTGACAACTTCTGTCTTTCATGAATCCATGCTGTCTGTTGCTTAAAATATTTTTATCCAACAAGAACTCATCTATGTGGTCTTTTATTAAACTCTCCAGTATCTTCCCAGCTATAGAAGTTAAACTAACAGGTCTATAGTTACTTGGTAAAGACTTTGATCCCTTTTAAATATGGGCACCACATTGGCCCTACGCCAATCCAGTGGTACTATTCCAGTCATTAACCGCCTGCCGACCGCTGATCGGCATTTGATGGCGACAGTGTGGCGCTCCTGCGCAAATCGCCGTCATATGACGGCGGCTGCGAGATCGCACCCAGTGAGCGCGCACGCCGAAGGAGGCGCGCCCGCGCGCTCACTGTGTCCGGGGAGGGCCAGGGAGCGGGTGCGGCGGATTCGATCTCCGCCAGCCACCCGCGATGCCCCCCCCCGGAGTGAAAGAACGGAGGTCCCCCCACAGTTAGAACACGCCCAGGGAACACTGTTAACCCTTAGAGCGCCCCCTGCAGGTTAACCCCTTCACTGCCAATGGCATTTACACAGTAATCAGTGCATTTTTATAGCACTGATCGCTGTATAAATGCCAATGGTCCTAAAAAAGTGTCAAAATGTTCCGACATGTCCGCTGAAATATCGCAGTACCGCTAAAAATCGCAGATCGCCGCCATTACTAGTAAAAAAAATAAAAACCCCAGAAATGAATTCTCATCATCCGTAAACGTGACCACTTTTGCGCAAACCAATCCATAAACGCCGATCGCGATTTTTTTAATAAAAGGAAGAATATAAATCGGCCAAAACCGATGAAAAAAAAAGTTTTTTTATATATTTTTTTTGGATTTGTATTTTAGCAAAAAGTAAGAAATTTGGTTTTTTTTTGCAAAATTTTCGCTCTTCTTTTGTTTATAGCGGTGATCAGAAATGACACAGAGGCGATCAAATACCACCAAAAGAAAGCTCTATTTGTGGGAAAAAAAGGACACCAATTTCTCTTGGGTACAACGTCGCAAGACCGCGCAATTGTCAGTTAAAACGACACAGTGCCGAATCGCAAAAAGCGCTCTGGTTCTAACCTGGGAAATCCTTCCGGGGCTGAAGTGGTTAATCACCCCTGCCAGTGTTAAATAGTTTGTCTCATCCATGTAAACTGATACATTTTGCTGGAGAGCTTGAGCTTGTGACAAACAATAGGCTTGCTGGCTGTATCACCAAATCAAAACAGAAGGAAGGAAGGAAAGACTAAAAAAGAAAATGAATAAAGCCATCACCATCATCTAAGAATTGGTAATCTGCAATATTATAAATGTTTGCTTTTGGGTTTAATACTGCTTTCAGTACTTTCTGAATTGAAGTCCTGGAACAAATATGCAGCCAACAGAAAGTCAGAACTTAATATCTCCTTAACTGTTCCAGGTCAGGGACCTAAAAAGCATGTATCCACAAGACCGCCAGGCAACTAGCAATTTTGGAAGGAAAGCAGCCTAGATATATTTTCTTAGCACAATTTTAACTTAAAGCACAACTATCCTTGAATTTTATATACAAATGTCACTTACATTCATTATTATACTTCTTTATCTACTCGTTTGCAGGGATAAGCAATGATTTCCATGGCAGGGAAAACTTCAATTACTAATGATTATGGAAAGACCTTAATGTAAGCTTCTTTCATATTAGAGGTACTGCTTACCACCCTCTGTAAAATGATCCACGCTGGATCACTTCGTAGAAGGTGGTATAGCAGCAGCAGAGAGGTGTTCAGGAGTACAGTTGTGCGAACTTCTAGAAATCCGGGTTCTGCTGGTTCGGCCGAACTTCCGGACAAAGTCCGGGTTCGGGTCCGGACAGAACCCAAACTTTGTCCCGGACCCCGAACCCCATTGAAATCAATGGGGACCCAAACTTTTAGGCACAAAAATGGCTGTAAAATAGTCCTGGAAAGTCCTAGAGGTCTGCAAAAGGAAGGAAATGGGGATAAGGGTGAGACAAGTGACCTACAAAGAAATGGGGACAGGGAAATAACTTTAAATATTTAAAAAAAATAAAAACATAAAAAAAGCAAAAATGGAGGTTAATGTGGATCATCTTCAAACTGAGTCTGAAAAGTATTAATTAACGGTAGAAGCCATAAAACTGTTCTAAAATCATCTTCAAACTGTGTCAAAAAAGTATAAATAAGCCGGGAGAACCCATATCACTGTTCTGCAAACATCTGGAAAATGTGTGTGTCACTTTAAATATAACCGGCAATAACTGAACATCTGTTCTGCAAACATCTGTACAGTCTGTGTGTCACTTTAAATATAACCGGCAATAACTGAACATCTGTTCTGCAATCATCTGTAAAGTCTGTGTGTCACTTTAAATATAACCGGCAATAACTGAACATCTGTTCTGCAAACATCTGTAAAGTTTGTGTGTCACTTTAAATATAACCGGCAATAAATGAACATCTGTTCTGCAAACATCTGTAAAGTCTGTGTGTCACTTTAAATATAACCGGCAATAACTGAACATCTGTTCTGCAAACATCTGTAAAGTCTGTGTGTCACTTTAACCACTTCAGCCCCCGAAGGATTTCCAGCTTTAGGACCGGAACCCTTTTTGCGATTCGGCACTGCGTCGCTTTAACTGAAAATTGCGCGGTTGTGGGACGTTGTACCCAAACAAAATTTGCGTCCTTTTTTTTCCACAAACAGAGCTTTCTTTTGGTGGTATTTGATCACCTCTGTGTCATTTCTGATCGCCGCTATAAACAAAAGAAGAGCGACAATTTTGCAAAAAAAACCCAAATTTCTTACTTTGTGCTAGAATACAAATAAAAAAAAAAATATAAAAAAACATTTTTTTTCACCGTTTTTGGCCGATTTATATTCTTCCTCATATTTGCGATAAAAAAAATCGCAATCGGCGTTTATTGATTGGTTTGCGCAAAAGTGGTCGCGTTTACGGATGATGAGAATTCATTTTTGGGTTTTTTTTTTTACTAGTAATGGCGGCGATCTGAGATTTTTAGCGGTACTGCGATATTTCAGCGGACATGTCGGACTATTTTGACACTTTTTTGGGACCATTGGCATTTATACAGCGATCAGTGCTATAAAAATGCACTGATTACTGTGTAAATGTCATTGGCAGTGAAGGGGTTAACCTGCAGGGGGCGCTCTAAGGGTTAAATATGTTCCCTGGGCGTGTTATAACTGTAGGGGGACTGCACTATCTGGGGAAGGGAAGTGGTCACAGCCTTCGTATACAGGAAGGCTGTGATCACAGCCCTTCCCCCTTCACCATTTTTTTTTTTGGGTTTTTACTTAAGAGTAGTAGGCATTTGCGCTGGTGAAAACGCGTTTGGTTAGTTATTTGCGGCTAACGCTAAAAAAAATAGCGTTTATACTCCTTCTTATATTTAGCC
>BLSH010472946.1:240883-264694 GCA_018402905.1 Glandirana rugosa | reverse complement strand
TAAAGCCCTGTGTACCATCAACAATTACCACTCTATGTGCAGCTGGGCTCCAGTATTTCATGGTGACCAGAAACCCACCAGAGCAATGAAAAGTCACTGTGGGGGACACACATGTAGGCAGGAAGTGGCTGCAAAGAGGCAGCAGAAGATCAGCAGCGCTGGAATACTTTCACCTTTTTTTTTTGTATTTTATTTACAATGTCACTAAGGCTTTGTTTAGATGTTCAAGTTGGGTGGTAATAATGTGCAGTAGAGACGTGTTTTTGCCACCCTTAAGCTCCATTAGGCAGCAGATGAGGGCGTTTTACATGCCGCAGTCACGATGCATTCGGCATAATAAGGAGTTTCCCCATAACAGATTTTTTAGTGTCACTCTTTCTGGCCGGTCTATAACCCTGATGTAACGGTGGAGTTATTGACTGGCTGCTCTGCTGTGAGTAAGTTAGGGTTTAGGGGCGCAAATTACTTGTCTTGGGGGGCGCTGACAACCCAACACTACGCTATAAAAAACTGGCTCCTAACTTTTTCAGCCGGCTCCTAGATTCAAGGCAAATTTGTCAAGCCCTGCACTAATACATTGAAGACAAAGTCCAACTAACACTTTATAATCAGTTACAGCAACAGTTTTTTCCTTTAGGGGTAAAGGTTTTACATTTTAAAATTAAAGCTGATCATTGTAAGCACTCCTGGCAGTGGTAAATGGTTTGTCTAATCCCTCTAAGTGCTACATCTGCAGGGCAGCTTGTTCTGTTAAAAAAAAACAGAAGACGAAGACAGTCCACCAGCAGGTTAAACAAAAAAAACAAAAAGAAAAAAAAGTTGCATTCCCCAACCATATCCTCTATGTGGATGGGGGAACCCTGCCCACTGAGCGATTGTATTGTGAGAGCAGGGAGATTTTCCAGGCTATAGCTTGTGGTGCTAAATGAGCAGGGAAAGTCCCACAGGTTTCCATCAATCATGGAATTCCACAAGATAAAGTATGGTGAACGTCTCCTATACTGTATGTGCTGTGCACCAATAGACAACACACAGGGGGCTCAACACAATCCGCAGCATACAGCCTATAGAAGGATAAAGACAATACAGGGACACAACTACCAGGACCGATCCCAGCATACAGCAAGGAAGTCCTACAGGAGACAAAGCTCACATCCTGTGTGTGTTGACCCATCCAATGCTGGGGTCACTGTCACATCACATCTCACCTGCAGTGCTGTCATTTGTCACCTCCCCCTCCCTAGCAATAAAGACATGCAAATACAGCAGAACCCCTCACCTCCTGATCTGAGTTTAGAGGAGGAAGCAGGCAGCCCGGTCCTAAGCAGTGTGGAGCTCAGGCTTCAGGAAATCACCCTGCCATGTCTGTGAACAGAGCTGGGGGGGAGACAGATGGGGGAGAGAAGGGAGGAAGGTGGAGGAGAGAGTTCAGCTCTCACCACCAAATGCTGCAATCTGATGGCTCCCACAGGGACACCCATCATGCAGCTGAAGCTGCTGTGACTTCAAATCTCCCGCCCACATCTCCTTCCCCATATTAGATCCACGTTGGGCTTAGGAGTGTGGGCGGGGCAGACAAAGAGGGGGAGGAGAGGAGGAGGTGGAACGGATAGATCTTCTTTCTCTTCTTGTCCAAGCAGGAAGGGGGGGGGGGGAGGAGCGGCTGGCTGGGCTCAGATTGTCACACTGCAGCCAGCCGCTCCTGAGTGATTGGGCAGCAGCTTCTTCCTCCCCAGGCATAAAGCCTATGGAGAGGATTACTGGGGGACACAGTGACAGAAGCATTGCCTTCTTCACATCCTCTAAGCCTGCAGAAACTTGTCCATAAATAAACACATACCTGATGCTTGTGCCATTCCTGCTGGCCTCTCCTCCTCTCACAGTATAGTGCTGATTGTCTCTGCACAATCCGTGGCTGAGGAGGGTTCCTTCCCAGTGGTCTCACTCAGCTCCTCCTCCATCTCAGCGTTTGTGCTGGCTTAGCTGTGAGCAGGGCCAGCATAAGTAATTGTGGAGGGACGCCTGAGTTTGGCGCCCCCTCTGTCCTGGAGCAGTAAGGCAGCCGCCTGTGTTGCCTTATGCTGGCGCCGGCCCTGGCTGTGTCACTACCAACCCCGACGTGGACATGAGCTCCTCCATGCTCCTTTGTATACACAGAGCTGAAGAAAGTATTTAATAAGCTTGCCTTCTCTTTGTCCCCAGTCACGCACTCTAGATTATTTTGTAAAGGGCCTACATGCTCAGACCTGACCTTTTTACTATTAATATATTTGAAAAATGTTTTGGGGTTTGTCTTACTATCTTTTGCAATCTGTCGTTCCTTGTGAATTTTTGCATCCTTGATTTCCTTTTTACATATTCTGTTACATTCTTTGTAACATTTAAAAGATGATAGTGTTCCCTCATTTTTATATTTTTTTAAATGCTCTTTTCTTATTATACCATCCCATCTGTTAAATAAGGACATAGGCCCCACTGCAGGTGTTTTATAAAAAATATGCAGATTTCTACCTTATTTTACAGAGTCTCCCGGTCCTCACGTGACTCCTTGCCTCTCTCCTCTCCCGGGCTGACAACTAAAGCAGGAGGGGCCGAGTACTCCTGTTGATGTCAGCCGGGAAGAGAGGAGGAGAGCAGCAAGCAGTCATGTGAGCGCCGGGAGGCGCTGTGAAATAAGATTGAAATCAAAATAGCTTTTATAAAACACATGCAGTGGGGCACATCTCCTTTTTTAACAGAGGGTATGGTATAATCATAACATAGTTTTTTTAGCAGCAGGAGGGGAGGAGCGGGCACTGGTACAAGCAGACAAGCAGGGTGGAGGGGGGGGGGGGGAAGAGGAGGACAGAGGAGAGCTGCAGATAGCTGGGGATGAAGTTGGCACGTAAACTGACTGTATTGTATATGATATAGGGGCCCAAGTTACATATCAGATGCACTGTGCTGTATAACATGCTTTAAGGGAAGGGAACCGGATCTTTTTTTTTTTTAGGGTAACAAACACTTTAAGCCCTATGAGAGGTCAAGAAGTGTCCAGTTAGATGCTTCCATGTTGCAGAAAGGAATTTATGAAAGTCTTCTGCAGGCCATAGAAATGCGGATTTCTCACTTATTGACAGATGGTGAGACATTTGCCTATCCTCTCTTGTTTAACCAGTGTGCCAGGAGCCACTGCAATCTTCGCTTTGACCAGCAGATGCTTGGAAGTTGCAAAGCCACGGTGAAAGTTAAATTTTATTGGATTCACAACAATGTATGTTTTCCCTGATGTGTATTCTGTAGAAATAAAAGGATATGCATCAAAGAACATGTTAACCACTTGACCACTGGGCACTTAACCACTTGCCGACCGCCAACCGCAGGCGACTCGATATCGTAAACCGCCATCATACGACGGCGGCTGCGATATCATGCACTGTGAGCGTGCGCGCACCGCCGGAGGCGCGCTCACTGTGATGGGGGGGCCAGGGAGCGGGTGCGGCAGACTCGATCTCCGCCGGCTACCCGCGATGCCCCCCCGCAGTGAAAGAGCGGAGGTCCGTGTAAGTAAACACGGATCTCCGTTCTGTGTGAGGGGGCAGGGCTGTGATCACAGCCTTCCTGTAAATGGAAGCTGTGATCACTCCCCTCCCCCTGCCAGTCAAACACTGTCACAGTTAGAACACGCCCAGGGAACACAGTTAACCCTTACAGCACCCCCAGGTTAACCCCTTCACTGTCAATGGCATTTACACAGTAATCATAGCGCTGATCGCTGTATAAATGCCAATGGACCCAAAAAAGTGTCAAAATGGTCTGACATGTCCGCCCCAATATCGCAGTACCGCTAAAAATCCTTTCACACAAATAGAGCTTTATTTTGTTGGTATTTAATCACCGCTGTGTTTTTTTTTGTGCGCTATAATTAAAAAAAGACCGAACATTTTGTAAAAAATTGCATTTTTCTTTGTTTCTGTTATAAAATGTTGCAAATTGGTAATTTTTCTTCATAAATTTTGGCCAAAATTTATACTGCTACATATCTTTGGTATAAAAAAAAAACAAATTAGTGTATATTATTTGGTCTTTGTGAAGGTTATAGAGTCTACAAGCTATGAATAGCCAAACACCCAATCACTGAATAGTGTAGTGGCATGGATGGACACTGTAGTGGCATGGATGGGTAATGTAGTGGCATGGATGGGCACTGTAGTGGCACGGATGGGCACTGTAATGGCATGGATGGACACTGTAGTAGCATGGATGTGTCACGGATGAGAACTGATGTGGTATGGATGAGCATGAGGCACAAATGAGCCATGGAGAGGGATGAATGAGCCACGGATGGGGATGGATGAGCACGGATGGGGATGGATGAAAATGGATTGGGATGACTGAGTACAGAAGAGGATGACTGAGCACGGATGGGGATGGATGAGCATGGATAGGGATGGATGAGCACAGATGAGGATGACTGAGAATGGATGAGCAGGGATGAGGATGACTGGGCACAGCTGGGTGGGTAAGCATGGATGGGTGGGTGAGGATGGCTGGATGGGTGAGGATGGTTGAGCATGGATGGGTGAGGATGGGTGGCTGGGTGGGTGAGGATGGCTGGGTTGGTGAGCATGGATGGCCGCCTGGGTGATTCTGGGGTTTATGCTTGTCCCACTAGGAGTTAACTAGGCAGGGAAAAGAACAGCTGGCCCCTCCCATGGGGCCATCCTCTCTTCCCACATAATCCCTCCACCTAACATAGCTCAGCAGTTTGTACACAAGCCGTACCAAAAACAGCACAGAGGGGTGGGTGCTGCGTCTGTCAGTGAACTCGGAGAAAAGGATTTTACGGTAAGTTTTAATAAAATCCCTTTTTCTCCTACGTTCACTGACAGACGCAGCTCTTCATTGACTTGTGGGGATGTCCCAAAGCTGTGTCAAAAAAGAGGGG
Organism: Glandirana rugosa; assembly: GCA_018402905.1. NCBI lineage: Eukaryota > Metazoa > Chordata > Amphibia > Anura > Ranidae > Glandirana > Glandirana rugosa. Next base: position 259,767 of record BLSH010472946.1, on the reverse strand, counting down.
TGGGAAAACGATAACAACAGTACCCAACAAAACCTCTTAAGGAGGTGCCGGACGCGCCTACACTCCTAGTGGGACAAGCATAAACCCCACAAGTCAATGAAGAGCTGCGTCTGTCAGTGAACTCGTAGAAAAAACTTTTAAGCCACAGGAAGGATGTTTATCAGTGATTCTGAAAGTCTTTTCCGTTACAAGTTCATGTCAGATGATCGGAAATTGTGAAACGGGAAGTGTTGCTGAGCACATAAAAGGTTAATACTGAGTTTATATATATAGATTTTACATCCCCACTACTTCCCCTTGCCAACCACTGACTTAGTTAATTGTAGTATGTTGTAACAAGAAGTAGGGCTAATGAGACTTAAATAAGCTCGCTGGTGGGGACAAAAGAAGAATGAAGTACCAATCTGGATTTTTGGCCAGCAGTCACAGTTTATAAACCAGGCTTTGTCTTTCCTCAGCTCCCTTCCCCATTGTCAGGGTAATAGCGTTGCTTGTGTCCCATCTTCCAATAGCCCAGTTTCCCAAAGGGTGGGTTGAACGCAGGCAGAAGTGTTACTTGTTACCATCCTATTCAGGGCATGTCTTGTGAGGGGAGAACGTATCTCCACACGTTGCCATCAGCAGCACATTCAGGCGAAATCAGCACGGGCTGCAAGTCTGAAAAGCTCGTCAGTTCTATTGTCAAAGGCTATTAGAGGAATGGTATAGATTGAATCAACGGGTAAGGAGTGAGTCGAGTAATAATAATGTGCGCATTTTGGCTGGAGATGTGCTGTGCTACTTTCTTCAGCAGGTTGGAAATTCTGCATATATTGTTAACTGTTTGTTGCACTTCCATGCTGAGTTATAAAGTCCGTGCTCTCTCCATTATCCTAATAGATTAGCGTCTGTGCTTTAAAGTAATAAAAACAATAATGAAGATGTGGAGAAAGTGCAATATTAAAGTGGGCTTCCAGCCCAATTGTTTTAGAAAGTCTGCTTGTGTGTTATATCCTCTGTCAGGGCTGTGTCTGTGTGGAGTAGAGCCTTGAAATGTCATGTACTGTATAGTTATTGTGACTGAATAAAAGTTTTTCACATTTTAGAGCACTGCTATCATCAATTTAGTCCTTGAGTTAATTGCAGTGCTGCTATCCATTTGTTATGTTGTTTCAGCACCTAGAAAACAAAGCAGGTCCTTCTGCTCTGTGAAGAGCAACAGGTATGTTTAGATTTCTTTACATCCTATCCCAGAAACTGGGTCTAACCCTTCCTCCTCTGCTCAAAATTAGTAAAATGGTGGCTTGCAGGTGTGTTTTAGGTTACTTAACCGATTGGTACACCTGACATACATATATTAGAAGCTGAGCATTTAAAGAGTTTGTTAACCCAAAATATAAATGCTGCCCCTGTCTCTTTCATGTGCAATTAGCAGCATGGTGCTTTTGCTTTTTAAATTATCCCTCTGTATCCCCTAAAATACCTGTTTGATAATGCCAGGTCATGACCCCCCCCCCCCTTATATCTCTGCGATAACTTTTTGTAGCCTTCCCCTAAGCCATAATGTAGAACAATCTTTGTTTTCAGGTCATTTGAGAGTTGTTTTGAGGCCCCCATGTTGCCACTCTTCAGAGGAGAGTCAAAGAGAACAACAACTTGCAATTGGCCACCTTAACCTTTTCTCATGATTGGATGCACCTGTCTATGAAGTTCAAGGCTTAATGAGCTCACCAAACCAATTGTGTTCCAATTAATCAGTGCTAAGTAGTTACAGGTATTCAAATCAAAATGACAAGGGTGCCCAAATGTATGCACCTGTCTAATTTTGTTTTGATGCATATTGCACATTTTCTGTTAATCCAATAAACCTCATTTCACTACTGAAATATTACTGTGTCCTTCAGTTATTTGGATCAGCAATCTCATTTAGATCTATCAAACACCCAAATATTTATACATGACAATCATGGAAATTGTCAGGGGTTCCTAAACTTTTGCATGCTACTGTATTAGCTGATCTTGAGAGTCTGGTCTGTGCAGTATGTCACTAGCAGCTCTCTTATTCTCATCTGCCTATCTTCAACTCCCCCTTCCTCCCCCTCCCTGTCAGTACATAGAGTCTCTTCTTTGCTCTCATAATTAACTTTTAAAGCCCCTATGCCCTCTGTATTAGAACTAGAAGTTTGCCTATGTCCATGTTATATCATAAATATTCTTATCTGTAGATAACACTCTGGCTTCCTATGCACGGCTCTCTCTCCTCTCCAGCTGACCTCAGCAGCAGTGCTCGGCCCCACCCTCAGGAACTCTTTGCTGAGCAGAGGAAAGAGAAAAATGACAACTGATCCTAGGAAGCCTGTGTGTTATCTATACAGACAAGTGTAAATATGTTATAACACAGGCACAAGGAAACTTATTGTGCTAATACAGAGGGAATGGGAGCATTTTATACAAGTGGCTTAACAACCACTTTAAGTGCATCTCAAGCCAAAACTTTTTTATTTTTTTGCTGTGCCCCACTGATAGGTTTATCTTCACTTTCTGTCCCAGAGACAACAGGAAATGAGAGGAAATATCTACAAAGTAAGCGGAAATCCCCTTCCTAAACAATTTCCTTGGGAATAGGGATCACCCATTGCAAGGTTCTAATCCTACCCCTCTAACATCAAACATAAAAAAGTTGGCTTTAGAAATACTTTAAATGCAAGATTGTTATTTTAAAAAAATCCCCCTTTTGAATCCTATTCCATTTGGATGTCGGCTTGTCTCGTATTTCAGTGTAAATCCAGCAACTGCCAGCTTAGGGCAGTTCATAGCGTCTTCTGAATCTGAGGTCCGAACATTGCTACTCAATTGAGAGGGCATGGGGGGAGCTTCATTAATCGGAATACATTTTTGTACCTATTTATTAAATCACTGCCTTGAAGCACTTTTGAATAACATTGTTTAATTAAATTACTTTCTCATAGACTGTCAGTGTCGGTTCACACAGGGGCGGCTTCAAAGACGCCCGTTTCTCGTCTGACTTTGAAGCCGCCCCGTACAGCGCAACTTCAGCGCGGCTTGCAGATGACTTCTGTATAGAAGTCAATGCACGTCGCTCTGAAGTCGCCCCAAAGTAGTACAGGAACCTTTTTCTAAGCCAGAGCGACTTGAGTTGCTCCTGTTAGAGCGGTTCCATTGTAATGCATGACTAGGTCGCTTGACAAGTCGCCCCTGTGTGAACCAGCACTCCTTTTCCTCTGATTTAAAATTTACATTCATGGCTATTACACACAACAACACGAATGCTATTGCACCCTGGCCCCAAATGATACATTGGGACACTGTGACTGTGTCCGTGCAGCCACGTTTCCCAATAGAAATCTATAGGAATGCTGGCACAGGGATGCATGGAACACCTGTGCATCCCCATGATGGCAAAACATGGCTTTACACAGGGCACACAAGTAATCAGTCTAGTGAATAAATCCACAATCAAACATACCAGTGTTTGATTTCTGCAGTGTTTTCATTGACAACCCCAGTTCCCAAAAAAATGGGATGCTGTGTAAAATATACATAAAAACAGAATGCAATGATCTGCTAATCTCATAAACCCATAATTTATTCACAATAGAAAACATATGTTTAAATTGAGGAAATGTACCATTTTAAAAAAAAAATGTCATTTTGAAATGAATGAGAGCACATCTCAAAAAAGTTGGGACAGGGCGACAAACAGCTGGCAAAGTAAGTGGTACTAACAAGGAAGAGCTGGAAGAACATTTTTCAACTAATTAGGTTAATTGGCAATAGGTCAGTTACATTATTGGGTATAAAAAGAGCATCTTGGAGAGTCAGAGTGTCTAAGAAGTAAAGATGGGCAGAGGTTCACCAATCTGTGAAAATTGCATCTAAAAATTGACAATTTCAGAAAAAAATTCTGAATGTAAAATTGCAAAAACTTTGAATATATCATCATCTGCATGACATGACATAAAAAGATTCTGAGAATCTGGAGAAATCTCTGTGCACAAGGAACAGGTGCAAACACAATATTGGATGCCTGTGATCTTCCAGCCCTCTGAAGGCACTGCTTTTAAAAGAGGCATGGTTCTGCGATGGACATCACTGCATTGCCTCTGGAATACTTCCAAAAGTAACTGTGTTTGAACACAGTTCACCGTTCCATCCAAAAAGGCAAGGTGCAAAGAAGAAGCCATATCCGAACTTGATTCAGAAACGCTGCTGTCTTCTCTGGGCCAAATCTCATTTAATATGGTCTGTTGCAAAGTGGAAAACTGTTCAGTGGTCAGATAAATCGAAATTTTGACATTCTTTATGGCAACCATGAGTGTTGCATCCTCCAGAATAAAGAGGAGCTAGACCTTCCAAGTTGTTATCAGCACTCAGTTCAAAAGCCTGCATCTCTGATGGTATAGAGTCGTCATGGTGCTTAACTGGCATACCTGCAGTACAGACCTTTAACAAATTGTAAATATTTGGTGCATCTTGAAAGAAATTTGACAAGGAAAAAGGACTCTTTAAGTAGTTAGAATCCCAAATCAGGAAAGAATGGGACAGCATTCCTCTCCCAAAACTCCAGCAACTGGTCTCCTCCATTCCCAGACTTTTACAGAGTGTTTAATAAGTTGGGACAGGGCTATGTTTACCACGGTGTAGCACCCCTGCTTTTTTTGAGACGCGTTGCTGCACTCATATTCAAAATTACCTTATTTCTTTCTTAAAATGGTACAATTTTTCTGTTTAAACCTCAGATATCATTTTTATTGTGAATAAAATATGGGTTTATGAGATTTGCAAATCATTGCATTCTGTTTATATAAAAAGTAGGGGACTCACGCACAGCTGCTATTTAGACGACACTGCTTCACTAGACAAAATACTGGATACGGCACCTCCACAAATTTAGTTACATATAATGCACTTCCTGCTTCCCGGATTCTGTGCATGCTGGCTACTCAGCATGCATCTGCCGATCTCACGCATGTGTGGCGCAGTCTTGGTCAGCTTGACATGGCACTGGAGCAGTGTGCCATGTCAAGCTGACCAAGACTTCCCATAGATACCAATGTTAAATGTTACTGGAGCTGTGCCATGTCAAGCTGACCAAGATCTCCCAGGAGCCAATGCAAAGCTGGGAATGATGTACGGTGCCGCGGCCCCTAAAGGGTAAGTGAAATTAGATATAGGCATAAATCAGGTAATTGAACAGAAAAAAAAAAATGAATTCATTTTAAGGATGCACATTAGTGCTGCATGGTTAGGAGTGAAAAATATGGGTGGAACGCCGCTTTAAACTGATGTAGCTCTTTGCTTAAAAGTGTAATAGGGATATGCAAATATCAGCGCCAATCCCCAAACAGAGAATCCAAACACTCATAAAGTCCAAAAAAATATCCATAAATATAAACCGTTTAAATCGTGCTCCAAATAAGGTGCTTCTACAGTGCTCGAATAAACATCCAAGTGAAATGGTGAGGCGTGACTGGTGACCCCCTATATTGCCCGCACTCACCAGATACTATGGATCCACTGCTTTTCAGTCAGTGGATCAAACAGGCTGAAGGGGGTAAACTCCAATCCAACCAGGACCACAAACCGGGAAATCCAAAACGTCAGGCACTGTTATCCTAGAAGATGTGTATTTAAGACTGTGGAACCACCTGCTTTTGATTAAACTAGCTACATGTAGCTAGTTTAATCAAAAGCAGGTGGTTCCACAGTTCGAGCACTGTAGAAGCACTTTATTTGGAACACTTTATTTGGAGCACCTTATTTGGAGCACGATTTAAACTGTTTATATTTATGGATTTTTTTTGGACTTTATGAGTGTTTGGATTCTCTGTTTGGGGATTGGCGCTAATATTTGCACATCCCGTATTGAGCAGGACTGAGACCTGAGTTACAGCTTCCCCCCTCCTGAGTCGTAATCAGCACAGAGATATATATATATATCATATTTGTTTATTCACTGTGATTTATTATTATGTTTGTTTGCATATAGGTAGGCGCTGATATATATTGTTACAAATGTAATAGGGATATGAATAAAGTGGTAGCACAAGGGAAAGTATAATAATGTTATAAATGTATTTAATGTATACTTGATTTACAATTTATGTACATTTCCTTTATCTATTGTATTTCAAACTAACCAGACATTGATATCAATTCTTCTATAACTAAAGAGAATTTCCATCCCCTCTTATCTTTTATGCTGGGTTGTCCTCAATAAGCATACTCTCATGCCCAGTGAATCTAGCATTGATCTCTTGTAATGCAATGGTTCCTCATCGCCATCTTTTTTTTTCCTTCATTATTGGGACATTGTTATCTCATTTGGGTTCTTGCTTTAAGTGCTTTGAGTGACAAAAACATCTATATACTTTGCCGTAGCACACCTTCAGTATATAGTATATACTGAGTCTAATATGTTGCTCAGTGCTTTTTCTTACCACTAAATAAGTAACCTAATGGTTTGGAATATGTTGCAATGCAAATGATTATTTTGTTTTTCTCTTGATAAGGATATTTTAAGTTGCCAAAGCTATTAATGAGAGGCAGCCAAAGCCAGAAAGCTTTAACATCCGCAAAATAGGATGGCAACTTGGCCCCTAAATTGAATGTAATTGCTTATACACAGCATGCAGTTTCTCCTTTTGTGCTTCTCTTAGCTTTGTACAGCTGAGTAATTCTAAGCATGTGATTTATTTCTTCTCGGCTCTGCAAGAGACATATTTGTGGAGAAGATAATATCCCTGGCTGGAAGTGGCCTCTGTGACGTCAATCCCAATGTGTTTTGTTGTACCCTGGAGAAGCGCCCCATTTGCACACACTGCTTGGCTTTATCAACATTTGGTACAGGGATGCAGTACTGGATCCTGTAGCACTGTACAAAGGAGAACAAAACACATTTTAAACATGCTCTGCAGAAAGCTTGTCATTTTAAGCATTCTGGAAAACATGTTTCAAGGAGCACATGAAAATGCAGAAATGTGCTCCTGAGACTCCTGCTTGGAAATGCTTTATGTGCATTTTTATACATTCCACCAAAAAATGTGAGAAAAAAATTATTAATGCATTTTATAGATATTTTATGACTTCTTTCAGCAAAACCTTGGAAAAATTCCTTATGAGCCAAACATTAAAACAGTAGTGTTTTAGTGCTTAAACTTGCAGATTATTCAGTAAAATGCCAAGCCAGAAAACTACCACCCTGCAATCTACTACAGGTCGTAAAGTAATACTAAAGTGCATGGCACAGAGAACAGAGAACAATGTGTACCAACACAGAACCCCAAAGACACCTAACAGAGAACAATGTGTACCAACACAGAACCCCAAAGACACCTAATTTTGGAAATATACGCAAACATGTTCCCTGAGTATAACCCCAAACAGAACAAAACTAGCCAGCAATGGGAGAACGAACTCTCACTGGACTGATCACCGGAGGATTGGGAATGTATCTACACCCATATCCATAAAGGCTCGGTCAATGTGTCAGCCCAGGAAAACGGGTTTTAAATATATTCTAAGTGGTACAGAACACCTGACAAACTACACACATTCTACCCTAATGTTTCTCATCTATGCTGGCATTGTAATAAAGAACCTGGATCTCTCCTCCATATACAGTTGTGCTCATAAGTTTACATACCCTGGCATAATTTATGATTTCTTGTCCATTTTTCAGAGAATATGAATGATAACACAAAAACGTTTCTTTTACTCATGGTTAGTGTTTGGCTGAAGCCATTTATTATCAAACACTAACCATGAGTGAAAGAAATGTTTTTGTGTTATCATTCATATTCTCTGAAAAATGGCCAAGAAATCATAAATTCTGCCAGGGTATGTAAACTTATGAGCACAACTGTATCACGTTTTGGGTTCAATACCGCTTTAATTTGGGTTTCAGCAAGGCCACCAAATCATTTTGAATAAGCTGTAAACACACTGCAATGCAGGGTTTAACTGTCCTTCAACTTTTGTTTTCAATTCTGCACACCCCTACGCACAAATGGTGTACTCCTGTGTGTTGCGGTTTGCTAAAATGCTAGTCTATTTGGGTGCCATTCATAATTAATGGCACCATAGTAAGACACACGTTACCACAGTGCAAATATGTGGATCCAGCCGAAGGACCGATTTACACCAAGAGGCGGTGCAGAAAAGGCACCTTCATTTCTTGCCTTTTCTACAATGCAGGTGAACTCACTGCCCTTGCATTCTGCATGTGGGTGTCAATGTATCGTTAATGGCACCCCAAATAAATTCTGTGCGTTTGCGTGCACCAGATCACATGGTACTGCAGTACCATGCAGTTGGGTGCAGCGCATTTTGAAAAAGTAGTGCCTGCACTACTTTTTCCATGGTCCGGTGCGTTTTGCAAACCCATGCAATCAATATCTGCTTATTGTGATTTTTTTTTTTTTTTTACCAAAAATATGTAGCAGAATACATATCGGCCTAAACTGATGAATAAATTTGTTTTTTTTTTACATTTTCTTTTTGGAAATGTTTCATAGCAGAAAGTAAAAATAATTGTTTTTCTTTTCAAAATTGTCACTCTTTTTTTTTTTGTTTATAGCGCACAAAAATAAAAACCGCAGAGGTGATCAAATACCACCAAAATAAAGCTCTATTTGTGGGAAAAATTTGTTTGGGTGCAACGTTGCACAACAGCGCAATTGTCAGTCAACACGACACAGTGCCGTATCGTAAAAAATGGCCTGGTCAGGAAGTGGGTAAATCCTTCCGGGGCTGAAGTTGTTAAATGAATGTGCTGTCAAATGCATTGCATGGGAATGCACACGTTCCTGTGTAAATCGGCCCTAACACATGATTACACAGATTGCTTGGATCTTTTACGCAGTATTTGCTTTGGACTATATTGCTCAAGTCTTATTGTAACCCCTTCTTGTGACTGGTGACACGAAAATACTTTTTTTATTACTAACACTTTGCAGCAGCAAAGCACAGGTTAGATGAGTTGGGCCATAGATCACGTCATGTTAATGTAGATCTGAGGATCAGTCTGAGATCAGACTTTGTTTCTACTTATTGCGCATGCATATATCACTAGATAGCTTTACATTAGGTTGTGGCAGCTGGCTCTACATATTGTGGCATGGCTGCAGTCTCTAGTTGTCTAATGTAACTTGGCAGCAGTCTCTTGTAATATGGCAGTCTCTTAACAGTTTCTTGCAGATGACAGACTTGTGTTTTTCTGAAATCTTTGTACTGCAGGCCAACATCAACAAATAATATTTTATCAAACAGGAGCTGACGTCCAGAGTCTAACTGAAAGGAGAATGATAAAAGGAAAATAAGCTGTTATTTCACTCCCTTTTTTTGCCCTTCTGTGTAAATATGTCTGGAAAATAGGAGAGAGCAGAAACAAAGAGGTCTGCCATACCTAATAATTTGGCGCTGCATCTTTTAGTCATTTTAGCAGGTTTATGACACTTGTAATCATTATTATTAAGTGCTGTTTAACTACTTCAGCCCCGGAGGTTTTTACCCCCTTAATGACCAGAGCATTTTTTGCAATACGGCACTGTGTTATTTTAACTGACAATTGCACGGTCGTGCAACACTGTACCCAAACAAAATTGATGTCATTTGTTTCCCCACAAATGGAGCTTTCTTTTGGTGGCATTTGATCATTTTTACTTTCTGCTATAAAACACATCCAATGAAAAAGTGTAAAAAAAAAAGTTTAGGCCAATATGTATTCTGCTAAATGTTTTTAGTAAAAAAAAAAAAAAAATCCCAATTAGCGTATATTGATTGGTTTGCACAAACATTTTAACATCTACAACCTATGGCAGTGATGGCTAACCTTGGCAATCCAGATGTTTTGGAACTACATTTCCCATGATGCTCATGCACTTTGCAGTGTAGTTGAGCATCATGGGAAATGTAGTTCCAAAACATCTGGGGTGCCAAGGTTCGCCATCACTGACCTATGGGATAGATTTAGGGACTTTGTATTTAATTTTCTTTACTAGTACTGGGCGGCGATCAGTGATTTTTAGCAGGACTGCAAAATTGCGGCGGACAAATTGGACACCAAGTGACAATTTTAGGGACCAGTGACACCAATACAGTGATCGGAGCTAAAAACAAAATGCACTGTCACTGTATAAATGACACTGGCAGGGAAGGGGTTAACACCAGGGGTGATCAAAGGCTTAAGTGTGTTCTCTAAGTGTGCTTTCTAACTGTGTGGGGGATGGACTAATTGCAGGAATAGAGAGATCTGTGTTCCTGATTAGCAGGAATCACAGATCTCTCTGTTCCTGTCGGACAGGACTACGGTCTGCTTTGTTTACATTGGTAGATCACCGTTCTGTTATTCTCCCGAAAGATCGTGGGAGGCTGACGGCCATCGAGCCCACTGATTGGCTCCCGCTGTGTCCAATCACAGTGGGAGCGGGCTGCCGGTGGCGTGCGTCCCATACTAGGTCGCGCGAACAACGTACATATATGTTGTTTCGCGCAGCCAGGCCGTCCTGCCACAGTATATGGGCGGTCCGGAACTGGTTACCTTCTAAATAATCTTAGAACCAAACATTCATCTTTTATGCTTCCAGCTTAGATTTGATTATAAAAGTTATATATTTCATTGCATTGTCTGTGCTATGGTCATCCAAACACATTTTATTCTCCTGAACATTAACCACTTCCGGACCGCCCGCCATCGTTATACGTCGGTACTTTGATGCTAAATACCGGGGTTATGGCAGCAGGTAGCTGCCATAACCACGGTATTTTTAACAACGGCGGGTGGTCCGTTTTATGATAACAGTGGACTCCGCAGGGGATTACCCGCAAGATCACTTTTATTGGCAACGGGAGAGGTGCCCATCTCCCCTCCCGGTTGTCTCCGCCGCTTATCGGATACGGTAGTGGCTGAGACAATTTGATCCTCTCCCCTAAGAGGCAAGAATTTGATTGAGGGAATAATGGCCCCCACTCAACTCCATCTTCCGCCCAATGGTCTTAAAAGGGAATTTTTTAAATTTTTTTTTTGCTTTTAGGTGTAAATGTGAGATCTGAGATCTTTGACATTCCTTGTAATAGGAATAAAAGTGATCTTTTTTTTTTTTTTTAAAGACAGTGTAAAACTAAAGAACAAACAATAAAAAAAATAAGAGAAAATAAATTTAAAGCGCCCCTTCCCTCCGAGCTCACGTACAGATTGAACGCATACGCAAGTCGTGTCCACATATGTAAACGGTGTTCAAACCACACATGTGAGGTATCGCCGCAATCATTAGAGCGAGAGCAGTAATTCTAGCACTAGACCTCCTCTGTAATGTAAAACTGTTAGCCTGTAGAAAATCTTAAATGTCGCCTATGGAGATTTTTCAGTACCAAAGTTTTTCGGAATTCCACGAGTGGGCGCAATTTTGAAGCATGATATGTTGGGTATCAATTTACTTGGCGTAACATTATCTTTCACAATATAGAAAATAATTGGGCTAAAGTTACTGTTTTCTTATTTTTTAATTCAAAAAAGTGTATTTTTTCCCAAATAATTGCGTTTATAAGACCGCTTCGCAAATACGGTGTGATGTAAAGTATTGCAACGACTGCCATTTTATTCTCTAGAGTGTTTGAGCTCCAGGCAGGTGATTTTTGCCTAGACTAAATCATCAGTATGCTGAAGGCATGAAGTGGCATTTTTGGGTGGGCAAGTTCACATCATATGTGTTAAGCATCACTGTGCAGCTTTACCCAAGGCAATCCCAATGCATAGACCAGGCTCATTGCCTTGTGTTCTGTATTTTCAGTTCACAAACCTGCACTGCAGTGGTGTGCACTAAAAAAAAAGTAGGATGTTGGTTTTTTTTTTTTTTTTTTGTTCACTACAGCATGTTTTAAAGCACTATACCCTCTGCTGTGAATAAAATGACTGAGATGTCACATGGAGAATCTAGTAGATGATTGCAAAAGAGCACACAGGAGGGCTTAAACGCCTAATGCATTACCAAAGGTTTATTGTATAAAAGACATAAAGCCAAATGAATACTCACAAAGGTAACATATGTACAAGCATTGTATAACCCCAAATCACAATCCAGTGTGAGAATAGTGTGGCTAACACACCATGACGTTGCTCTGGCAAGCTGATGCGTTTCAGGGAGGGGGCACCCCCTTATTCAGAGATAAACCCCCAGCACAGCCATTGCCATGTAAATACACACTACAACTGGTGAAACCCATAGGAAGGGGCAGTTACCTGGCGTCAGACAGGGTCAAAGGTGGACAACTATGCCAAAAACAAAAAGAAAACATCCATCCAGATCTCTTATTGGGTGCTCACAAATTACCAATCAAAAAGTTTGCGTAATATGGGGGGAAAAAAGCACAACATAATCCAAAAAATAAAAAAAAATATTTAAAAAAAAAAATATATATATATATATATATATTTATTTTGGCGATCTGTGTCAAATGTATTCGGTATTATACGGACCCCTACATATATATGTATTTTTTATATTTTTTTATTATTTGGATTATATTGTGCTTTTTTCCCCTATATTATGCAAACAGTTTGTCTGCATTACTGCTGGAGATTCACCCTTTTTAGTAAAACCATTGTCACTCCAACAGTAACTGAGTGCAAAACTCTCTAATGAAATCCCAGCTGTTAAACACCTAACTGTGGTTCTAAACATCTTTAAAGGGGTTGTAAAGGCGGAATGTTTTGTTATCTTAATGCATTTTATGCATTAAGATAAAAAAAAACTTGTGTGTAGCAGCCTCCCCAGCATCCCCAAATTACTTACCTGAGCCATGTCTCTTTCCAGCGATGTCCACAAATGTCTAAGCCATCCGGGATACAACCGCGGAACCATTGGCTCCAATCAAAGTCAGTCAGCCAATCGGGAGAGAGGGGGCTGGGCCGGGTCAGGGTTCCATGTCTGAATGGATACACGGAGTTCTGACTCGGCTCAGGTGCCTCCATTGGAAGTTGCTGGTTGTGGGGGCACTCAATAGGAGGGAGGGACCAGGAGCAACAAAGAGGGACCCAAGAAGAGGAGGATCTGGGCTGCTCTGTACAAAACCAACTGCACAGAGGAGGTAAGTATGACATGTTTGTTCATTTTTTGTTTTTTAAAACGAGACTTTACAATCACTTTAATTCTAAACTAGAATCAAAAACCTCTGGCTGGGCATACACTTCATATCTGACAATGTTCACCCAAAACGTAAAGCCTGGTACACACGAGTATTTTTTTTTTTTTTCGTTCAACCCAGTGCAGCGATCTGCCCGTTGAGCTAATGTGTTCTGACGTGGAAATTAACACCCCCTGCGATAACACACTGGTCAGCGCTTGCAGCCATTGGCTGCTGTTTTTCCAACATGCCTGGTCATTAGAAGCTGGACAGGTTGCTGTACGTGCTATATGTGGCTTGAATGTCGGGCAGTTTCTGTTGAACCGACCGATGTTCGGCCTGTGTGTACCAGCCTTAAGAATATATTGTGTGTGCCATATACTTAACCCAATTGTTGATGAATTCTGACAGCACAGGAGTTAACTTTTGTTTTCACATATTCCTTACAAACTGTGTGAACACGGAATTGTCAATTTTTTCACTAAACCCACAACAGTAAAATCAGTCTGTATACGCAGTAAAGCATGCTTGTTATACTCACTGTGGAATCTAAGGGGTAAATCCTCTGCATTGTGTTTGATCCTGTTCTCTGATCCTCCCATTCTTCCACTGTCCCCAATCCAGTTAGATGTGTATTCCATAAAGTTTTTTTTTTTTTACCCTGGGAAGGGTGCATGTGATCAGCACAGGGCCAATCCGTACTGTACAGGCAGAGGGTCAGGGGTCCTGCAGCCTCATAGGACAGTCAGAGGAGAATGAAAACTCCTCCTACAAGCTTTAACCAGACACTGATAGAAGTCACAAGACCACTATATACTGCAGATGTGAAAAGGTATTTTGCAGTTTATATCTACTAAAATAATTGCATTTCCATATTCTGTGTACTGTGGGAGAGTAGATATAGTGCATGCAGGGTCCTGGGTTTAGTAACACTTTCACTATAATGATTTTAATGTAACCTAATTTTGTGTTTTTTTTTCCACAATACATTTCTTATAGGTTGATATTGGTAGGTGTCATTATTTGGTTGATCTGGACACAATCAGAGAAACTACACGAGAGCCTCGTTATTCTTCAAAAGAGGAGTGGGTAGCCGTAGCTTACAAACCTTTCTTGGATACCTCAAGGTAAGAGTGTGTCTGATCTCGTTTTAATATTATTTTTGGATACATTGGGAAAGGGTGGGAACTTTTCTAAGATTTATTGTTCCTGTTGAAGATATTTATCTCTCAGATTTTAAATGTTGTTTCTGTCTTTATATAGGGGTTTCCCTTCCTTACTTCCTGTTCAGGTAATGCCTTTCACCTGTACAGTAAGCGAGAGAAGCTCTTCAATACACCCAACAATAAAATTAGGACAGTGTTTCTAAACGTCTTCTACAAAATGTGTTTATACTGCTCTGTGGTTCGCCTCATTTCCTGTTTTGTTTGACACTCATTAAGTAGACAGTTGGTTAGGAGAAATCTCCCAAGTAGATATACAGACAGCAATGTCTCTAGCACCGATTCCCCCCCTCCCCACACACCGATCCGACTCCCCCCACAAACCTGATCCTCTGCAGCTACCCACGAGAAGCCGGCTTCCCTCCCCTGTCACTCCCGCTGACTTCAGGGGCTTAGAGGGCATCACACTATGTCCCCACCATCACTCTGATCGGCCCCCCCATCTCCGATCCTTTGCTGCTGGGAGGCATTCTCTGCATTCTCTCATGCCGCCTGCAGCTGCTGCCCGGCACTAAGCTCCGGAAACCTGTAAGATTGGAGTTTAGGGGGGGGCTTTGCAGCAGTGGGTGAGGCTGGGGGGGGGGGCTTGGTAAACATGTGTTTACCAGCCCCCTCCATGTACTACAATGGACACAGGCAGCGATCACTACAGATCGTGTCCATTAATAACTGATCATAGTAAACTTAGTTTACGAAGTGTCAGTTTGTGAATGAATAAGGAGTCGCTATCGAGGCTCCTTATCCATTCATGTAATGTGCTGCAGAGAAAGGGACTATCTTCAGTCCCTTTCTCTGTATCAAAAAAGAGACATCAGGGGTCTAACGGACCACCTGTTTGTTTCCAGACCATCATTTGACCCGATTTGCTAGACGGATGGGGGACAGTTCCACATCCATCTGCTTTTGGCCGCCCGGATCATATTAAATGCAGGCAGGTGTAAACGAACACATGTCCATTTACGATCGAGTTACCCTAGAGAACAATGGGTGGCCCAATCAAGTCCGCATGAAAAACAGACAGACCCGATTGGTCTGCTTGTATGTAAGGGGCCTAAGGCCTAGTTCCCACAGGGTGCCCCCCCTAGCAAGGCCATATTTACCTGTACAGGGATGCACAGGTGTTCTGTGTATCCCTGGGCAGGCAGTCCCATTGATGTCATTTGGGATGTAGCAACCGCGCATACACAACTGGTGTTCCCATTTTGACATCTATGTAGGTCCGGGTGCATGTCCCTGAGTTCACTGTGTGCATTTGGGGTCACGCACCCACATAGATTTTTAACATAAATTGGACTGCCTGCATGGGGATGCACGGAACACCTGTGCATCCCCGTGCAGGTAAATGTGGCCCTCCAAGGGCATACATTTTAGTAGGGCCAAAACAACTAATCAATTAATCGACAACTAATTGATTACAAACTCTGAGAGCTGTAAGTGACAAAAACCTCCAGATTTTAGAGAAGTTTGGTTATTTATAGTTTTGTGTACGTTCAGTTTTCACCATTTTGCAAAAAGGCACAATTTAAATTTTACAAATATGCTATTTGGTAACTCAATACAGGTTAAACTTTTTTATGTAGTAGGAATTTTGTAAAATTTGCAGTGTTTGTATCTGTTAATAATGATGTTAGTGTATTTTTAGTAAAAATATTAGTTTGGTAAACATTTGCGCAAATATCATGGGGACTAAAAAATCAGTACCACCTTCCTTTTATTCTACTGGTCCTAAGCTTTCAGAAAATATATGGTTTGGGGGTCTATTATAAACTATGAAAGCTGTAAGTGATAAATGAAAACATCCAGATTTTTAGAGAAATTTGAATATTTACATTTTTATGTATGTTCTATTTTCACCATTTTGCAAAAAGGCGTAATTTAAAATTTAAAAATATTTTTTACTTATTAACTACATACAGGTTAGCTTTCATATTTAGTAGGAATTTTGTAAAATTTGCTGTGTTTTTATCGGCTAATAATGATTTTAGTGTATTTTTATTAAAATATTGTTTGATAAACATTTGCGCAAATATCATTGTACCCTAAAAATCTTATTTTTATTCTACTGGTCGTGTGCTTTCCAAAAATATATGGTTTGGGGGTCTTTTACAAACTCTGAAAGCTGCAAGGGAAAAATAAAAAAAAAACAATGGAAAAATTGCAAAAATTATCTGACCAGCTGAATTTAAAAGTGGAGCACAGAGCCTGGTAACGAAAGAGTTAAAGCACACTATCTGCTTATACTTTTGTAATTGTAATTTGTTTTCATTATTAAAATAACAGGTTATACTTACCTGTTCTGTGCAAACATCCTCTTCTGGGGTCCCCCACCAGCTCTGTCCACTCATCCTCCTATGTGTCTGCCCTCATAGCAAACCGCTTGCTATGGGGAAGATCCTGAGCCAGGCTGTGTGCATCTATTGAAACACAGTGTGGCACAGCCCCGCCCCCACTGACTGCTTGCAATGGCTCTCACTGCTGCCTCTACGAGCAGAGTGAGACATTGCAGATGGGCACAGCACTGGATCAAGATAGGACTCGGGTAAGTAATGGGGGGGTGAGGGCATGTTAGAAACATTTGGACATTTTTTACCTTATTGCAGGAAATGCATGAAGATAAAAAATGTCCAGGCTTTAAAACCACTTTAACCATTACACGTCAGCGCTATAGCAGAAAGACGGCTACATTGTGGACCTGAATTGCCGGGCGCACATCCATGGGCGTCCACCCTATTGCGCGCTCCCCATGCAGCATCGCGGGTGCGCATCGGGGAAGATCTGCGATCGCCGTGTCCCTTGGACACAGCCAATCACAGATAGCGGTAAATGGCCAATCACAGCGGCCATTTACCACGTGATCGGCCTGGTACAATGAGAGATGATCTCCAATGTAAACATATGAGATCATCTCTTGTTGCCGGCTTTCTCACCTCACAGAGAGACCGCTGTATGAAGAGAGAGCGTTCTGTGCTGCTATCCATTCAGTGAGTAAAAAAGCACCATCTACTGTGCCCAAATACTGCCCATCACAGTACCCATCACTTTTACAGCGTCACAGTGTCAACATCTGTCATCAGTGCCATGTGTCATTGGTGTCATCAAAGTGTCATCAGTGCTACCTGACCTGTCATTAGTGCCACGTGTCAGTGCCATCAGTGTCACGTGTCATCAGTGCCATCAATTATCAGTGTCGCGTGACCTGTCATCAGTGCCACCTGACCTGTCATCGTTGCCACATGTCATCAGTGCCACCTGTCAGTGCCAGCTGTCATTAGTGTCACGTGTCATCAGTCCCATCAGTGTCATGTGTCTTCAGTGCCATAAGTGCCCATCAGTGTCACAGTGCCCTCTGTCATCAGTGCCACAGTTTCAGAAGTGTCATCAGTGTCACCGTGTCATAATTGCCATCAGTGTCACCTCATAAGTGCCGTCAGTGTCAACAGTGCCAATTAGTGCTGCACATCAACCATGGCAAAAAGACCATTCTCAGCTGAGGAGGCGTACAATATTCTTGCGGCCGATGAGAGCAACGGGAGCGCTCTTCTACAGGTTCCTCTCAAAATTCTGAATCTGAGTCTGATGTGAACTGAGTCTCAAGTAGTGAATCACTGATGGACTCAGAGGAGAAATATCATCCGCCCGCCAGACAAATGCGCGTTGGTGAGGAGGCTGTGCCATCCGCCATCACCGCTGTGCCATCCACCAGCACCCCAGTACCATCCACCAGCACCGCTGTGCCATCCACCAGCACCGCTGTGCCTCGGCAAGAAAGGCCAAGTATCAGTGGGGTGTCGCCTCAGCCCCAAAGGGTTAGATCTCATGCCAGCCTTCCCTATTCCCTTCAGCACCCCTTGTGGCTTCCTCCTAATTCAGGAGAAGCTAGGATTCCCCCTTTCACTGCCCATCCAGGAGTCCGAGTGGACACAGAAAATTTCTCAACAATCAATTCCTTTGATTTGATTTTCACTGAGGACATGCTAACATCCATTGTGGCCCAGTGCAACCTGTTAACATATCAATTCATAAAAAATAATCCAACGTCCTATTATGCCTGTCCCTTTGAGTGGAGAGACCTAACGGTGGAAGAGTTTAATACTTTTTTGGGCCTCACATTCTGCATGGCACTTGTTTTGCTTTGCGTTTATTAAGTTTACTTGCGGTAAAACCAAGGAAGTTTAGAATTCTGTGGTGTATCAATGCTTTTACTAGGAACCAAAATGGCGTTCATTTGAATTATTTGCGTTTCGTTTTGTTCACGGTACGTCTTACACTCCGGGTTTTTTCATAATTTGAGAAGGTGGCAATCCAGAGAGGTGAGTTTCCCTGTCCGTATTATCCTGCAACCTAATAAAAAATACTTAACTATACAATTGTCCAACGTGACCCGGTGTTACCTACAATCGTACAGGAGTCACTTTTAGTTTAGTTTCCTTAACTAACAACTCTTTAAAAGACACAGGTGAGCCTGAGGACCTACCCGTCACTTTCCCCCTTAGGATCGAAGAGGACTTAATCCTCCTTCGGTGTTCCCCACGACTTCCC
>BLSH010472946.1:225701-240443 GCA_018402905.1 Glandirana rugosa | reverse complement strand
AAAACATAGCTCACTGCTCACATTTCTCTATCTGCCCATTTCTAACTGCAAAACTATTGTAGGGTTCCCACTGTTGCCTTGAAACACTTTCACGGTAAGGCATTGACTTCCAATGCAGTGAATAAACTTGCATTTCTCTCCGTGCTGTCCTGGGACAAACACTGGCCTGCTGTTGTCCAGTCTTCACAGCACGGCACATTTTTTCAAGATGGCCCATTTTCTGGCAACAAAAACACTTGATGTGACTGAATCTACCATTCCCAACCATTTGCTTCCACTTTTTAAACAATGCTGTTTTAGGAATCCCATCTATTTCCTCTCTAGGGACACCCAACTTAAGTAAATCAATCCACATGTGTCTCCTGGAGACCATAGGCCTTGCCTTCCTTTTATGTGACTCAGCTCGGCCATCATTTGAGCTGATCAAATACTCAGCTTCCTGCTTATGGGAAGTACCAGTGGCACATGTCCTACTTTTGCTTATAGGCTTAAGGCCTTTGTCCTTTGTTAGGGTATCATTAGACTTGTTTATGAGGGCTGCACACTGCTCATTCATTTCTTCAGCTTTTCCTACAGGGGTTTGAACACACTTCAAAGCCACTGCAGGTTTAACCTTGATTACCCTACTTTCTAAATCTTTTGCCTTGTTTGCAGTGTCTTCCAAACACTCAGATGCCACTGCAAGCTGCTCCTTAAGTAAATCTCTTTCTAATTCTACCTTTTTCCTCTTTTCAGATTCAATATGTAGAGCATGCAGGAAGTGTAAACCAAACACAGCAACTGCTTGCATCTCTCCCTTACTGAACCCAAAACTTTTGAGACAAAAATCTGTGGAAAGATCAGATACACCATCCCCCCAAGCTCTGTTCAAAGGAGAAGCATATTTAGCCAGCTCCACTGCAACAGACATTCACTGACTGTCTCTGGCCCAGGCAGATAGGGTGCACGCCTTCTCCTCCTGGACACCAGAAACCTTTGCAGCCTTACTCTTCCTAAACAGTGTACGCAACATTTTCTTCAGCACAAGCAACAAAACACGCCACAGAAAACAGGTCTACTTCAGTTGAATTTTAGCACAAATGCGGCACGAGCCCCTAAATGTTTTGCTTTGCGTTTATCTATTAAGGTTACTTACGGTAAAACCAAGGAAGTTTATAATTCTGTGGTGTATCAATGCTTTTACTAAACAGAAAATTTGCTCATACAAACTATAGGATACACAATAACACATAGCTTACAAAAATATGTCTACAACATGCATAATAAGTAAACTAAATGAGTTACTCAACTTAGGGGTCAAGATGTAAAGTCCTTCTTTGCTCAGTCCAAATCAAAACTTCTACAAAAGTTCTCCAGCACATGGCAGCCATGTCTTGCTTCTCCATCTTCCCAAACACAACTCCTTGTCTGTCTGCTCCCATGTGGCTTTCCAAAGACCCTCCAGCCCTTCCCACCAACTTCCTGTATATACCAACTTCCTGCAGAGAACTTCCTACCTAGCAGTCCAACTGCTCTATTTACATATCAATGGAGGGGGAAGGGGGAAGCCTGACTTCCCTTCAAATCTAACTCCATATTATGACACATAAAGTCACTAAAACTTGGCCATGGCAACACAGCACTCAACAAAAAAAATGAACTGTGCTCCAGTTTGTCCACCCTCCCCATCTACCACACGCCACTCTTCTCAGCGGTAATGCCCAGGACAAGATATCTCATGATTATGAGATTTCTACATATCAATGATAATAGCCAGTGCCCTCCCTGAAATCACCCAAATTATGACTGGCTTTATAAAATTCGCCCAATACTCCAATTATTTTTCTGAAGTATTGCCCCAATTGTTTACACCGGACCAGCACATATGTATAGACAAATCACTTGTTAAATTTAGGCTCGGAATAAATCAATTCATCCCCAGTAAAAGAGCCCGCTATGGGGTGAAAGTCTATAAACTATGTGACCGAGGCACACTTATGCCTTCATAGTGTATGAAGGAAAGGACACCCAGCTGAATCCTCCTAATTGCCCAGACTACTTAGGCTCAAGCAAGAAAGTCATTTCAGACCTCATTTACCCACTCCTGCAGAAAGGCTACCACCTATATGTTGACAACTTTTATACAAGTTTGCCCTTGTTCCAAAACCTTCACAGGAAGAGTTCGCCAGCATGTGGCACTGTCAGAAGAAACAGGATGGGCTGTCCTAAAACACTTGTCAACAAGAAGCTAAGAAGAGGAGAGACGGCGAGTCTGCTGAATGAGGAAATGCTGGCTGTGAAGTGGAGGGACAGAAGGGATGTCTATATGTTGTCGTCAATACATAATAATACATTCGTGGAGATCCCCAAAAGGAATGGCTCAATCCAAAAACCAAGCTGTGTCCACGATTACAATTTGTATATGGGAGAAGTTGACTTAAATGACCAAATGCTTGAACCCTATCTTGCAACCGAAGAACATACCACTGGTATAAAAAAAGTTGCACTCTATTTTTTTCATTTGGCCATGTACAGCACCTATGTACTATACCGCAATTCCACTGAAAACTCCAAACCCTTCCTTGGCTTCCAGGAGGAATCATCTCCATGCTTATATTCCCGAACGTCCCCCCAGAAAACATTAGATCTGATGTGATTAGCAGAACTCTCCGAGTGACATTTCCCCGATAAAATACCTCCCAGACCAACAGGCCAAAAACGCCAGAAAAGATTCCGGGTGTGCTCCAGTGGAGGAGTTAGAAGAGACACCACTTATTATTGTCCCCAGTACCCTTCCCAACCAGGCCTCTGCATAGTTGACTGCTTCCACCATTATCACACTTTAGTAAATTATTAATCCTCAGTTCTTGTCATTTACATTCACACCCCTTATGCCACTGCTTGCTCTTGAACTGACCCTGGCTTGTTATTTGACCATGCCTTTGCCTGTCGCTTTTGTACATACCTCTGCCTGCTCCGGAACTGACCCTGGCTTGTTATTTGACCATGCTTCTGCCTACTGATTCTGTACATACCTCTGCCTGATCTGGAACTGACCCTGGACTGTTATCCGACCACACTTCTGCCTACCAATTATGTACATACCTCTGCCTGATCTGGGACTGACCCTGGACAGTTTGACCATGTTTTTTGCCTGCCTCTTGAATTGATCTTGTACCCTGCTACTGGAGTAGTGGGATTCACAACACAGGGGTCTCACATATGTAATGGGCTCCAGAATTGTTTTTCTGGATGAAGAAAACAATTTTTTTTTGTTTTCTCTCTCCCAGATTAGAGTCTGGAGACTCAGAGGCTTCTAAGAGATTTGAGTAGGAGAAGCCCCTACCCCTGTCCCCATTTTGTCCTGACCAAGGCCCTACTTCTGCCTGCTGCCTGTAGGACTTACTGCCATCATGTCCCTGCCTGCCACATGAACTGACCACACCTCTGCCTGCTACCTGTACTATGTACCATGTTCCTGCCTACTACCAGAACCAATATTTTGGCACTGTTGACCTCTGCCTGCACTGACCCTGGACTGTATATGGACAGTATCCCTGCCTGCTGCCTGTACTATGGACAGTATTCCTGCCTGTTGCCTGAACAATTGAGTTTGCTGTCGGTTGCCTGGACAATTTTGTTCGCTGTCGCTGACCAAGTCCCTGCCTGCTGCCTGGACCAGTGCTATCCTCCTGTGGACAACTGCGCTACTAAAACCACAGGTAATCTTTTGTTTAGCCTTTGCTCAGCAGAATGTATTTTGGGGTGTAATTCTTGGTATGTGCATGCTATGTATCCTTAGAACACCTGACATGTTCTTTGCATGTTGGGCCTCTGTATGTAACCAGGCTGTGTAAAAGTCTCACACATGTGGTATCGCCATACTCAGGAGGAGTAGCAGAATCTATTTTGGGGTGTAATTTTTGCTATATACATGCTATGTGTTGGAAATATCTTCTGAATGGACAACATTGTGTAAAAAAAAAAGCGTTTTCATTTTTTTTTCCACATTTTCCAAAAACTTCTGGAAAAAAATGACATGTTCAAAAGACTCAATATGCCTCATAGATTATACGTTGGGGTGTTAGCTTTCCAAAATGGGGTCATTTTGTGGGCGTTTCCATTGTCCTGATGCTCCAGGGCCTTCAAAAGTGTCATAGGTGGTTGAGAAATGAGATGTGTAATTTATGCTCTTAGAACACTTGATAGTGCTCCCTGCATGTTGGGCCTCTCTATGTGGCCAAGCTGTAAAATGTCCCACACATATGGTATCGCCATACTCAGGAAGAGTAGTAGAATGTGTTTTGGGGTGTAATTTGTGGTATGCATATGCCATGTGAGAGAGATAACCTGTTACAATGACAATTTTATGGAGATTAAAAAAAAATCTTCATTTTGCAAAGAATTGTGGGGAAAAATGAGAACTTCATAAAACTCACCATGCCTCTTACTAGATACATTGAATGTCTACTTTCCAAAAAGGGGTCATTTGGGAGTTATTTGTACTTTGCTGGCTTGTTAGTGTCTCAAGAAATGAGACTCCATAGGTTGTAGACTCTCTAACTTTCACACAGACCAAATAATAAATATACACTAATATAGGTTATTTTTACCAAAGATATGTAACACTATAAATGGTCAAAATTTATGAAGAAAAATTACTAATTTGCAACATTTTATAACAAGAACGAATAAAAATGCGTTCTTTTCTTCAAAATTTTCGGACCTTTTCATTTATATCACAAAAAAATAAAAAAACACAGGAGTGATTAAATACCGGCAAAAGAAAGCTCTATTTGTATGAAAAAAAGGACAAAAAAAATCATATGGGTAGAGTGTTGCATGACTGAGTAATTACCATTTAATTACACCCCTAAGTGAAAATGTCCAAATCGGATCCAAATTGTCAATATTTTGTGTAACCACCATTATTTTCCAGCACCGTCTTAAGCCTCTTTGGCATGGAGTTCACAAGAGCTTCACAGGTTGCCACTGGAGTCCTCTACCACTTCTCCATGATGACATCACGGAGCTGGTGGATGTTAGAGACCTTCTGCTCCTCCACCTTCCGTTTGAGGATGCCCCACAGATGCTCAATAGAGTTTAGGTCTGGAGACATGCTTGGCCAGTCCATCACCTTTACCCTCAGCTTCTTTAGTAAGGCAGTGGTCGTCTTGGAGGTGTGTTTGGGGTGGTTATGTTGGAATACTGCCCTGCGGCCCAGTCTCCGAAGGGAGGGATCATGCTCTGCTTCTGTATGTCACAGTACATGTTGGCATTCATGGTTCCCTCAATGAACTGTAGCTCCCCAGTAATGGCAGCACTCATGCAGCCCCAGACCATGATACTCCCACCACCATGCTTGACTGTAGACAAGACACACTTGTCTTTGTACTCCTCACCTGGTTGCCACCACACACGCTGACACCATCTGAACCAAATAAGTTTATCTTGATCTCATTAGACCACAGGACATGGTTCCAGTAATCCATGTCCTTAGTCTGCTTGTCTTCAGCAAACTGTTTGCGGGCTTGCCTGTGCATCATCTTTAGAAGAGGTTTCCTTCTGGGACAACAGCCATGCAGACCAATTTGATTCAGTGTGCAGTGTATGGTCTGAGCACTGATAGGCTGACCCCCCACCCCTTCAACCTCTGCAGCAATGCTGGCAGCACTCATACGTCTTTTTCTCAAAAACAACCTCTGGATATGATGCTGAGCACGTGCACTCAACTCCTTTGGTCAACCATGGCGAGGCCTGTTCTGAGTGGAACCTGTCCTGTTAAACCGCCGTATTGTCTTGGCCACCGTGCTGTAGCAGGGTTTTGGCAATCATCTTATAGCCTATGCCATCTTTATGTAGATCAAAAATTCTTTTTTCTTCAAATCCTCAGAGTTCTTTGCCATGAGGTGTTCTGTTGAACTTCCAGTGACACCAAATTTAACACACTTGCTACCCATTCACACATGAGACCTTGTAACACTAACGAGTCACATGACACCGGGGAGGAAAAATGGCTAATTGGGCCCAATTTGGACATTTTCACTTAGGGGTGTACTCAGTTTTGTTGCCAGCAGTTTAGACATTAATGGCTGTGTGTTGAGTTATTTTGAGGGGACAGCAAATTTACACTGTTCTACAAGCTGTAGACTTACTACTTTACATTGTAGCAAAGTGTCATTTCTTCAGTGTTGTCACATGAAAATATATAATAAAATATTTACAAAAATGTGAGGGGAGTATTCACACTTGTGAGATACTGTATGTGCTCTAAAGAATATTTAACCAAATAAATTGATATGGTAAAGTTTTAGTACTGTAAGATGTAGTACTTTAGTGCCGTAAATGTAAATGTTAATTGGGTGACATCTAGTTTGCTAAGGGTCCGTTCACATCTAGGCATTGCTATTTTACAGGTGTTTTTCTGGCATTTTTGCAGGTTTTTTCAGCAGATTTGTACAGGCATTTTAAAGTTCAAAAGGTCTCCAATGTAAAAGAATTAAACTGCCTGTAATCTGCCAAAAAAGAAGCTCATGTACTTTGAGCGACGGATGTTTTGCTTTAGGCGTGAGAACGCTCATATGTGAACAGGGGCCATTGAAATGAATGGGATTGTTCTTGTTGGGCGTTTATAGCGCTAAGGCTTAGAGCAGAAAAACGCCCCAAAACGCCTAGATGTGAACAGAGGCCAAAGCATTGTGTATCATCAGTTGTTACGTTTTTTCATAAAATACATTTTCCGCTCTCCTTTTTTGCATATTAATGCTGATCTCTTTCACCCCTTATCAATTACTGTTTGTTTGCTTGCTCTGAACCAGCTTTGTGATAGTTACAATAGTGAACCATGCCTGGGCAATGTGTGTCAGCTCAGCTGTATGTAGTCTCAACCAGGACTGTGCTTTATGACAATCACCACTTTTTATTGAAAGCTGCAGATTTTCGGAGACTGAAAACAACTATTGAATTTGCACTACCATTTTAATGCCACATTTAAATAGGTGTTGCACCTGTACTGTGCGTAGGCTACCTTTTGTTTTGGTGTCTATATCTGACTCAGCCGCATGTCAGAATTTGACAGTCGTGCAGTTGCTCCAGCAAACTTTTCCATGCAGTTGTCCTCTATAGACTGCCTGCATACAGCTAGAGACGGGTGCCATTGCCTGTCTGAACGAGGCCTAAAGCTTATATGATATTTTAGTAGTTGTGTTTACATCTCCTTTAGTGATATCACACTCTCATCAGTCTCTGAAGGTGTCATTAACAGTATTCCTATAAACAACCTTTTGTGCAAGATTATCTATATGTCAGATACCTAGCCATCTGTCCCAGGGTGTTTTCTATAGTAATTTATTCATTTAAATAGCAACTTCCTCACAGGATACGGGTAGCGGGACTGCTTTGTTCACCAGATGGAAGGCAGATATCCCTGGCCTGGTAGAGGGCAACTGGGAGGAGGGCATCCAACAATATATTCCCCTGATGATATTAGCTAGGGACAGATGTATACAAATTAAATTCTTGCATAGAGCCTATTTTACACCCCAGAGACTGGCTAGAATATTTTCTGACAAATCAGAAATATGTCCTAAATGCTCAGTAGATCCTGGCACCTTTATTCATGTTGTATGATCCTGTCCTGTGATTCAACAGTTCTGGTCGGAGGTTATTGCAGTCATCAACTCAGTGTGCAACATTTCAGTGGGTCTTGACCCAGTGGTCCTTCTGCTTGGGGTAAGCGACGTGATTACAAAAAATAAACATGAACAACTGTTTATATTTTACTCCACCTTCTATGCCAGGAAAGTCCTATTGCTGAAATGGAAGGGGGCCGACCCTCTGACCATCCAGCAGTGGAAAGCCATGATTGATGCAGTTGTACCAATCTATAAACTCACCTATATGAATAGAAAGTGTCCAAAAAAGTTCGAGAAAATATGGGGCAATTGGGTTAAATCCTAAGAGAGCTGCCTGTCCTCTCGTCGCCAAGGGCGGTTGGTGTTGTGGGGATTGGTAACACTAGATTCGTTGAATAAGATGATTCCACCCTATCCCTCCCCCCGAATTGGGTTTCCTGGGGATCTGCATGGGAGTTGTCCCTTTCCCCCTCACCCCCACCAGACCCAGGGAGTCTAGATCTGGGGCGAATACGGAACAACTGCTATGGATGATTAGATCACAACACAGGTTGACGATTATTCTATGGTTAATATGAGTAAGTAAGAAATATCCCTCATTACTCCCGCTGTGATCCACTTGAAATAGCTCAGTGACTTATTGTTCTCAATTCCTGTCAATGTAATTAAGGAAACTACTGTTAATGTGCACTTGTACTGTACCTCTCCTTATATTGAAAATAAAAACATTTCTGTTAAAAAAATAGCAACTTCCTACATAAAGGAATATTTTGTTAGTTTAGTAGTCCTTCTCTTTTCCTGTATTGCTGCTAAACATCTTAACTGATTTGAATATTGTAGTATGGATCATTAGTGGCCATAGCAACTGCATTTGGACTTGGGGTACTGAAACTGTTCAGCCCAAGCAGATGTCCTTAGTACCCTGGCATTAAATCATTGTAAAGTGCTATAGAGAAGTTACAAGTACGGTTTGCTATATAAATGAAGTTGAAAAGTTGCTGCCTCCATGCATTCACTCCAGTAACAAGTTTTTTAAAGGCTCCACAATAGATAATAGAGGAAGCTGCAGAAATTGATTCAGATGATACAGCTGACTGCTCCCGACAGGAAAATTTGTTATCGTCATAAAGGGCACCTTAACTTATGTATGCTCTCACAAAGTGTAGTGGCAGTAGCTAAAAGTTCTCCTGCCTCCATGTCTATGCACATTACCCTAAGGAGAATAATAAAAGCAAAACTGTCCCATCTATTTTTTTTTTGTAGTGCACTTGCGTCAATGCTTTCCCCTCAGGTGTAGAGGACAGTGTTCTGATTCCTGAGGTTATGGCATTACCATTCATTACATATATAGTCCCAGCACGCAGACAGCGCCACATCCCCCTCTGGAGATCAGACAAGCATTTTGCTTTCTGGTCCCAAGTGGCCCAGAAAATAAAAAAAGAGCTTCGCTCAGCATGGCTTTCATTGTCCTCCTGCTATTTGTCAGAGTAAGGCACAGCACTGACGTAAAAAGCCTACGTCTCTGCTTAAGTTAGAATACAAGACAGACAGATCCTCTGCTGCACGAATTTCATAAGTTTCACTGCTTCAGCACACATCCCAGCATGCAGATCTTACTGCATGGATTAACTCATTCTCTCTGTTCAAGTGTAGCTAAGGGCACATATTTAACAGTATGTGGTAGTGATTTATTAAAGGGACGCAACATTTTTTTTCTTTTAAACATATTTGTTCATACACGTACAATGACCAACATAGACAAGAGCCAAATAAAATACAAGCATGTCTTTGGAGTGTGGGAGGAAACTAGAGCACCTAGGACAGTGATGGCATCCCAGATGTTTTGGAACTACATTTCCCATGATGGTTAACTATACTGCAGAGTTTATGAACATCATGGGAAATGTAGTTCCAAAACATCTGGGGTGCCAAGGTTCACCACCACTGACCTAGGGGAAACCCACACAAGCAACTCACCTCTCACCTACAAAGGTCTCCAGCACATGTTTCCTTTTTGTCTTTTTTATCCTATCTGAATGGTATATATGCGTGAATATTTGGGTTGGTACGGAATGCTTAAACTTTTTTTTTAAATTCCTTTATCAAAAAGGTAACATGGTACAAATAGCTGGATTTTCAGTATCGGTTTTACATTCGAAAAACGAGGCACATATTGATAGATTGCAGCATTAAACAAGTCTAAAAAGCACAATATTCTTTTTACCATAGAGACAGGGAACAGATTTGAGGTACATTGTGTGGCTATTCATCTACAAAAGGAGAAAATGGCATGGTAATACATGGCAAGGAGTTGCATGTCTGGCCGGTCATCTCACCACGTCAGCCACCATGGCTGCTCCTTCCTTACAAAGATTGGCCAAACTGACCACTGGACTGGCTAGGGTTTAAGTAGAGGAACAGAATCCCAAGATACCTAGTGAACCATGGGAAGGTCATCCCGGCCACCCCATAGATCCGTGGCCAGAAATCGCCCACCCGCCAGATATGCAGAACAAACAAAATTATTAGAAAATTACAGCCAGAGTTTAGAATAGAAAGGAGAAACTGAGAACAAGTGACTGAAGAACAGAAAAAAGGCAGAATGCTTAAACTTGACCCTAGAACTTAAATGATCATGCGCTTGAGACCTTTGTAATGAGGGTTTTAACCCCAACGGTGGTAGAGTGCACAAAGGGTACGGTGAAGGCTTCACAGAAGGATTGCACACTAAAGGATTCTATACTAAACTGGCCATAACAGGGCCTACATTTTGTCCAATTCCTGCTGAATCAGCCTAAATTGAAGCCATGTGGGGCCCTGCAGGCACTACCTGGCTCAACAAATTTTATTAAAAGAAATGAAGGAGTGGGGTAGAAATTGTTGCCCAAACAGTGACCATCCAATCGGTTGTAGTCACTGTTCAGATATCAAGCAGCCGCAGGTGTCATGCAGCTTAAATAAAATAACCAGCCTTAACTGTCCCTGCTTCTTGTAGATCATAACTGCAGCTGTCTGAGAGTTGTACAGCCTACTTAACAAAAAAGGCCAGGCAGTCTATGTGCACTAGAATTGGCCAATCATTCTATAAAAAGGCCATCCACTATTTGGAACCCATAGAGGGTGGATTTCCAAAGAAATACAAGGGAATTTTACAGTGCATGCACAGCCTGGCTGGAGACATTGGCCCCTTTAACACAAAGGGTCGGATGGTCCATTCACCCCTACGGACCAGCAGGTGTAAATTGAATTGTGTTAGTTTTCACCCACCTACCTGCGATCTGACCCTCCTCCATCTAGGCCACATGTGTCAAACACAATGCCCGCAATTCAAATTTGGCCTGCCGGGCCATTCATGTGGCCCTCGCACCCAGGGTTTTTTTCAGCAGTAACATGGCAGAACTCTGCTCCACCATCTCCAGATCTTGCCCTCCACACTCCGCTCACCACTGTCTCTTGTAAACGCAGAAGCCTTCTTCTGAGGGCTGCGGAGGGAGATGTGTGCAAAGGTGGGGGATGGGGAAGAATGTGCAGAGATCAGAGCCTTGGAGGGGTGGAAGTAAGATGCAGACAGCCTGTGAAAGAGAGCTGAACCCTGCACACTGTGCATAGCTCAATCCTAAACCCTGCACTCTGTAATATGTTTTTCAATCCTGCACGATGTATGAATCGTACCCCTGATCTCTGCACTCTGTACGTAGCGCACCCCTGAAACTGCACTCTGTGCATAGGACACCCCTGAACTCTGCACTAAATGCACTCATGGTATTTTTTGCCTCTTTAAGATCCCCTCACTGTGCAATTTGGCTGCACCCACCACTCGATGCAGTTCGGCACCTATTTTGAGGAAAAAAAGCCATGTTTAAATAGACCTACAGATACAATTGGCCCTTTGATGACAAACATAATGCGGCCCACAATTTAATTGAGTATGACACCCCTGATATAGGCAGATCGAATCAGAGGGCAATTGGGTGTAAACGGACAGCAGCATTTGTTTACTCCTGCCCGCTCATAGAGCAGAGTGGGCTCTGTCCATGTCCGCTCTTCAGAAACTGAGTTGACACAGATGACTTATTGCCCGCTCTGCTCTGATCAGCAGAGGATCAGCGGACAGAAGGGGGCTGTGTGCCTTCTAGTCAGCCACACAGTGAAGAGATCTGCAGGATACAGTATGTGGATGGGTAAATGTAGGATTTGGTGGTAGGGGATGGGAGTTATTTAAAGGATAACTATTAAAAATACAGTAATCTAATAAATCAGACTGCATTGCTTTCAATAAGTACGCGCAAAGACTTGCATTGTGAAGAGTAGCAGTAAGGCAGATCATGGTTCCATACTTCTAGATAGACCTGCACCTTGAGAGTCAGGATGCTTTTGCTTATCCAATGACTAAGCTGGACAACCAACTGAGAATAAAAGCCTCAAAACTATATCTGTACTTCTGACCTACCTGTAGACCCATGACCAGCTTTAGCCCTTTGTCCCATATGCTAATTCACTAGTCTTTAGGCAATGTTTGCTGAACCTTAATTTTTTTTGTAGCTGCTGATCGAAATACACACATACATATACACATTTTAATAGTATTAACAGATTTTCATAGAACAAACTCAGTATTTCATTCCCACATCGTAATTGTTGTGCACACTGTTTCTGTGCAGACAGATAGAAGAACCAGGCAGCAAGTGCAGTGATCGCAGCAGGGCATGCGATGTGCAGCGTAATGTGCAGATATGTATTCCTTATCGGCAGCTGCAGGTCGAGCAATCAGGAAGACAAAGTCAGGAAGGTTGCCAAGGTAACGAAGTGATTAGAATTCCTGCCGTTCACCTTCACAGTTGGAACTGTCAGGGCTCAGGGCTCCCTAATAGGATCAAGTTGAAGAAGACGCTGGTCTGGTCAAAACACAAACCAGCAGATATTAGTACTTGAAAATGGGATTAGCGCACACTGTGGCACCCTGCATTGATTGCAGCTAATGAACTCTTTTGTAGGTTTGCCAATGCCATGTTCTTTGTAAGCTCTCTGATAAGGCAGACAGTATGATATACTTTGGATTGTTTTTAATAATTTCAAGATATTTTTTTTCTGGTGGTCCAAAATTCCTGACTGCAATAATTTTCTTTTTACTATTTACATAAAAACATTTCAAATTCTACTGCTAAGTAGCATTACTATTGTGGGGGAGGGGGGCCCAGTCAGTAGGGTTTCTTTGTCTTTTTTGCTAAGATGGCTGGGGACTGTGTTAAGAAATTAAAATAAACACATAAAAATGTACATACAAGCAGTGCCAGGACAAGGTCCTTTAGCAACTAAGCTGAAAAGACCAGATTGTGCGCACACTCCCCCCAAGAGCTGTGGTTGCGGGTCCCACCCTTTCAGCGCACCCCCTTTCCTCCAGCTGAAGCATCCACTGACAAGCCCTTAGCCCAGTCCTGCATTCAAAATTGAATTCCTTGGAGCTCTCTGTAGGTTTGTGCCCAGTGCAAATGTGTTGGAATCAGCTCTGCAAGCAATGAAAGAATGACAAGTGGACTGGTTCAGCAGATGTTTGTGTCTGTCCTGGTTTTGGATAAGGGTTATGGTTTACTAGCCAGCCTACATCCCTTACCTCAGCTATGGGCTAAAGCAGTAGGCAATGTTTGAAAATAATGATCCTGAAGATAGATAGGAGAAATTGAGTATGTGGCAGTTAGGCTGGCCTATACATAGCCTGATATTTTGGAAGGGATGCTGTCCACATTTTGTTATGTTACAGCCGTATTCCAAAGTGGAATAAATTCATTATTTCCCTTTAAAATTACACAAGCAATACCCCATAATGGCAACGTAAAAGAAGTTTGTTTGAAATCTTTGCAAATTTATTAAAAATAAAAAATGGAAAAAAAAATCACATGCACATAAGTATTCACAGCCTTTGCCATGGCACTCAAAATTGAGCTCAGGTACATCCTGTTTTCACTGGTCATCCTTGAGATGTTTCTACAACTTTATTGGAGTCCACCCCTGGTCAATTCAGTTAATTGGACATGATTTGGAAAGGCACACAGCTGTCTATATAAGGTCCCACAGTTAACATTGCATGTCAGAGCACAAACCAAGCAATGAAGTCCAAGGAATTGTCTGTAGACCTCCAAGACAGGATTGTATCGAGACACAGATCTGGGGAAGGGTACAGAAATGTGCCTGCAGTATTGAAGTTCCCAATGAGCACAGTGGCCTACATCATCTGTAAATGGAAGAAGTTTGGAACCACCAGCAAAAAAGGCCAAACTGATGGGGGAGAAGGGCATTAGTCAGGGAGGTGACCAAGAACCCAGTGATCACTATGACAAAGCTCTAGCCTTTCTTGGTGGAGAGCGGCGAACCTTCCAGAAGAACAACCATCTCTGCAGCACTCCACCAATCAGGCTTGTATGTTAGAGTGGCTAGATAGAAGCCATTCCTCTAATAGGCACATCACAGCCTATCTGAATTTTGCCAAAAGGCTCCTGAAGGTCTCTAAGACCATGAGAAATAAAATTCTCTGATGAAACAAGGATTGAACTCTTTGGCCAGAATGGCAAGCGTCATGTCTGGAGGAAACCAGGCACCGCTCCTCATCTGGCCAATACCATCCCTACAGTGAAGCATGGTGATGGCAGTGTTGTGGGGATGTTTTTCAGAGGCAGGAACTGGGGGACAAGTCAGGATCAAGGGAAAGATGAATGCAGCAATGTACAGAGACATCCTTGATGAAAAGCTGCTCCGCAGCGCTCTGGGCCCTCAGACTGGGGCGAAGGTTCATCTTCCAACAGGATACCGACCCTAAGTGCACAGACAAGGTAACAAAGGAGTTCCTATGTGACAATGTTGTGAATGTCCTTGAGTGGCCCAGCCAGAGCCCAAACTTGAATCTGATTGAACATCTCTGAAAAGATCTGAAAATGGCACAGACGCTCCCATCCAACCTGATGGCGCTTGAGAGGTCCTGCAAAGAGGAATGGGAAAAGCTGCTCAAAAATAGGTGTGCCAAGCTTGTAGCATCATACTCAAAAAGACTTGAGGCTGTGGGTCAGACTCCCGGGTCTCGCGACGCCTCGTCGAAAAGTAGTTCCTACAGAGACATGTAACGACGTAAGTAGAAAGG